>PVKP010019914.1:0-41587 GCA_004027715.1 Plecturocebus donacophilus | reverse complement strand
GTGAGCTCCGTTGTCCATTCAGAGCTGCTGGGCAGGTACGTTTAAGTCTGCTGCAGCAGAACTCATATACCCCTTTTTTTCCCCCCAAGTGTTCTGTCTCGAGGAGTTAGGGCTTTATTTATGAGTTTCCGGTGTGCTGCTGCCTTTTGTTTTCTTTTCAGGGCTGCCCTGCCCAGCAGGGAGGCAGCTCAGTCCCTGTTTGCCTGCAGAGGCTTTGCCGAGCTGCTGTGGGCTCCGCCCAGCTGCCGTGTGAACTTCCCTGCAGTCCTGTTTATGTAGGTGTAATTAGATCTGCCTCGGCAATAGTGGCCCGCCTCCGTAATGGCGGGTTGCCTCGGCAACGGCAGGCTGCCTCCACAATGGCGGACTACCTCTGTAGTGGGGGAGTGCCCGTAATGGCGGACGCCCCTCCCCCACAGAACTGGACCGTCCCGGGTTCAGCTGTGCCCGCTGCGAAACTCTTAACCAAGAGCGCTTCCAATGGCTGTTTTAGCCGAGCCTGATCACCTGGGTCGCTGTCTCAGAGCCTTTTTTTATTTGAATGGTCGGCTCCCAGGTGTTCCAGTCGCCTGTTGAAAAGGCGCCGGGATCTGTGTGATTTCCCCTGCGGGGACACACTGCGCAGGCTGAAACAGCGGCGCTGAGATTCGTAGCGCTTTTTTGCCTGGGAATCTCCTGGGCTGGCTCCCTGATTCAGTCCCCCTTTTAATCCGCCTTCCTGTAGCTCCACTCGCCAGTTCAAAGGGCGCACAGACCAGTGGATTTTGTGCGGAGAACCACCGCGCCGGGGTGCCGGCAAAGCAGCCGCGCCGGCCGAAACAGCTGAGCCGGCCAAACAGCCGCACCGGCCGAAACAGCCGCACTGGCGACCCGTGGGGCTGCTCCGCCTGGGAATCTCCTGGTCTGGGGGTAATAAAAATCCGTCTGGAAATGCGGCGTCCACTCACCCTCTGCACCCTCACTGGGAGCTGCAGTCCTGAGCTGCTCCTATGTGGCCATCTTGGATCTCATCTAAAATATTTTATTTTCATCCTAATGACTATCTTTTTTACTTTTATTATAATATCATTAATCACCTCTTTTTGTTCATTCTGTCTCTTGGTTCCCTGCATTAAGCAACATTAAAGTTAGGTAAAAATCTCTATTTTTCCTTTCCCTTCCTTCTCATTTCAGACCTAATCAATGAGTGAGCTGATTCTACCTTCCATATAATCTTCCATTTTCCCCTTATTTAAAAAAGCATTTTATATATATATATATATATATATTCTGAGCTATATATATATATATATTATCTGAGCATATATTTTTGTGTCTTGAATACATATTATACAATATATATTCTACAGTACATGTATTAAATATCATTGCAACTTATCTTCCTATATTCATCATTTTATTTCTAAGAAAAAGTATATATTGATGGTTTAACAGCTGTCTTTATGCTAATACCTCTCCAATCTAGGTTATCTAAAGTTTACTTGCTAGAATTAGATTCCTTAGTGTGGGCTCATGAGAAAACTATTCCCTAATTTATTTCATGTTTATTTCATGTCTTTACGATATTGAGATAGCCACAAAAAGAAAATGACTTTTAAATATAGTCTATTGTCTTCTGGCAAAATGGTTGCTCTTAAAAAATCTGATGTGAATCTGATTGCCCTTTTCTTTATAAATAATTTGGTCCATTTTGTGTATATATTTTTAAAAGTCACAATTTCCCTGGTGTTGGCTGTTCTGAATATACCTATTCAATGAGACTTTTCAAAAAGTAAGTTCACGTCTTCTTTATAAACATTTATTCATCAAATTATAATATCTAATAGTTTTATGTGTTACCTGGGTTTTGGTTTTCTATTTAGAGATATATTTCACATATGTTGGATTAGATAGATAGATATGGATATAGATATAGATGAAAATATAGACAGATACATAAATTATTTTTCCCACTTTCTGTAAAATGCTTTTATCTATTTATCTAATTCTTTTTCATTATGTAAAAAGAAATTTATTCTTTTTCATCCTCTATTTATCTTGTGATATTATACTTGCTCTAATGTTTCTCCTAGCTTAATCATTATTTCAAAGCAAATTATCTTTGATTTTAATTCTATCCAGGGCTCTATCCGCATTCTTTACAAGTCTTTTTATGTCCCATCATGTCATTTCAGAATCTGTTTAACTATGAATTATGCTCTCTTTTATTATGTCCATTATTACCTTAAATTTCATATCATTTTTGAATCACTGTATTAACATTTTCTTCTATTTTGGGTCATGTTGTTCTTTCATACTTTTACTGTCTATAAAACCCGTGTCATTCTCATTATTGTTGTTTTAAATAATAAATTTTATAGAACTTAACCATAATCTTATGTTGCTTCATTTCAGCTGAAGTATTTTATACTTTTACAGCAGAGGGAAGTTTAAGATAGATTTCCCACATTCATATCTCTTCTGATTACTCTCCTGATACTATCATTAAGCACTCCACAATTCCGCCTTTAAATTTTAAACTTTCTTATCTTTCTTCTATATACCCTCTTTTATTTGGCTTTGCTTTCTGCCGGTGAAACCTGTCTCATTCAATTTAGATTCTACTTTTTGCATTTCCTCCTCAATCTGTGGCATTGTCCTGGAAGTAAGGTCACATCTTTAGTTTCCAAAATTAATTGAAACCATCCTACCTGGCTCTGTCCAACCTTTTCTGCCTCTTTGTTCCCACCTGTAAATTGGAGCCTGCAACACCTGTGCAGAGTTTGCTACTCTCATGTTGATTCACTCACACTTACTATGTTGAGAGAGAAGCCCTCAGTTTGGGGAAGAATATTTTTTGTGATATTATGTTAGATTGTCTGTCTCTCAAGGTCATCAAAGTTTACTTTGCTTTCCTTACTTCCTGCTGCATAATTATTTATACAATTGCATTTTATTGCTATTGGTAGTTTGGGATTATCCAATATTATTTGGGAGTTTACTTTGTCATTCAATTTTTTTATGAATGTTACCAACGCAGTTTCATTTTTTAAAATACTGTTGATTCTGTCTTTGCTGTTACAAACTAAAGTGCTAGAGATTTTGGAGGATAAAGAAAGAAATTAGGTAAAGTTAAAAATTTCACTATTTCTGCCATATTCTTGCTATGAAGTTCTTTTACTTAAATTTAAATTAAAAGAATTAGACCACACACACTCAGTAAATTAGAATGCTTCTTGTTCTAACAATTTAAAATAAATTTTACTATGTTTCACATTTCAATGGGCTCTAAAAAAACAGAATACTAAGAAATGGCAATCACGGGAAGCTGAGAAATACGTGCCAAAATTAGTCAATTTGGAAAGTTGTTCACAATACTTTTCAGAAACTTTAAATGAAGCAGTAAATTAAAATTTAGATTAAAAATAAACTATTAAGGCTTCTTCATGTTTTAATTTAGGAATATTATTTTCTCTCATAATATTTATCATAAAAACTTGCATTATTCTTTTTCACTACTAAGGTCTAGCCTATAATATTCAAAATAACTAATTGTTCGCCAACCATTAAGCTATGTCCTGCGTTCAAGAAATCATTTTGTTCAGATTAAGCCAATTCCTAATTACCATATTGGAAATAAATACACTCAAATTTCTTAGGATACTCATCATTTTATAAAAAATCTATAAAGTCTTAATACCTATTAATAGAGTTTGGTGGAGATTGAAGAAAAATATACCACAATTTACTTAGTGATCAGATCTTGTTTATCCTACATCATGTTTAATTACGCTATTTCACCCTATTTATTTAGTCAGATATATTTATATGTTAACACCTGAATTAAAAGAATGATTAAATTCTATTCCTTTGAAAATAAATGATACTCTTTAATATAAAAATGATATTTAAGTTGTAAACTATGATGTTTCAATTTAAATCTCATGTATGTGAGTTATACAAAAAATGGACCATGATTTATTTTTATATCATTCTATCATGACCTGCAAAAAAGTCTTTTTTTCTCTATGTAGATTGTATGCAAAAAAAAAAAAAAATTTGAAGTAGTAAGTTTAGAAGCTAGTTCTTATAGACACATGAAAGAGAAACAGCACTCAATTGTAAAAATAATAGAAAAACATAAAAGTTTAGAATAAAAAAGTTGATATATTTATATATAGTTAACAGAGTAAAATATAAGATATTTTATGCGAGAACATGCTGATAAATCTGACAGCAAATAAATGGATAATTTCTGTAAAAACTTACTACAATAAGATTACTAAATATTAAGAAGCTCTAATTCTAAAAGTAAATAAAACTTGCAGAAAAGCATCAAATTTTCCATTTAAAGTGGCAAATTGTTAAGGTGCTGTAAAAACATCTCTTCTAATTTACCTTCATTGCAGCACTGTTTACAATAGCAAAGACTTGGAACCAACCCAAATGCCCATCAATGATAGACTGGATTAAAAAAATGTGGCATATATACACCGTGGAATACTATGCAGCCATAAAAAAGATTGAGTTCATGTCCTTTGCAGGGACACAGAGGAAGCTGGAAACCATCATCCTCAGCAAATTGACACAAGAACAGAGAGCCAAACACCACATGTTTTCGCTCATACGTGGGTGCTGAACATTGAGAACACATGGACACAGGGAGGGGAACATCACACACAGGGGCCAGTTGAGGGATGGGAGGGCTAAGGGAGGGATAGCAGGGGGTGGATGGATTGGGGAGGAATAACATTAGGAGAAATACCTAAGGTAGATGACGGAGGGGATAGATGCAGCAAACCACTATGACATGTATACCTATGTAACAATCCTGCACGACCTGCACATGTATCCCAGAACTTAAAGTATAATAAAAAATAACAATAAAAATACAAAAATAAAAGCAAAGATAAATGCATTACATAAGTTTGAGAGACAACCTGTTGATAGTAAGAACATTTTTTCTATCTTCAAAGCTTCTGAAATAGGGTTATAATCCTAAATGTGAAAGCTAAACTCTTAAACTTCCAGATGAAACTTTAAGAGACAAATCTATGTGATACTATCTTAGGCAAAAATTTATTAGGCAAGACTTAAAAAGCACTCCATATAAAAAATTATAAATCGGTCTTCAACTAAATTTGCCAGACACCATTAAGGAAATGAAAAGGTAAATCACAGATTCAGAGAAAATATTCTCAATGCATACATCAGATAAAAAACTTTTTTGTCCAAAATATACAAGTAATTGTTATAATCCAATAATAGAAAACAAGAGACCCAACCAAAAATTGGCAAAACACTTAAACATACACTTGAAAAAGAAATATATAAAAGTAGTCAATAACCATATACCTAGTTGCTCAGCATTTAGTCAGCAGGAAAATGCAAGTTAAAACAGTGAAGGTATCACTACACACACATTAGAATGGCTAAAATTAAGAAGTCTGACAAGGCCAAAAGCAGAAGTTCTCTTACTTGATTTTTTATTCTACCCTCTTAACTTGAATCATTCTACTGCTTGCTCAACCTCAGTAATCTGTTTATGACAAAAAAGGAACTACATGAGGAAACATACTGACAATAAAATTGAGCACTGGTTTTTCAAACGTTAGTAATAAGGGAAAACTTGACATTAGGTGTCTCTCCTTCATTGTTAACCTTTTATGATCTAGAGTGTTTTAGGTCATAAGATAATCAGTGGATTTTCTTGCAGCTGGTAATAACAGTGTGATGAATAAGGAATTTTTTTTAAAGTAATTCTTAGGGAGACAAGGTTATGAGATCCAGCCACTTTCCTCACATGGAAACTTCCATCCGTAAGTCATCTTGGAAGTTCATGTAGCCTTCTTAAAGAAGTCAGCAGCTTCGCACGAAGTGTCCAATATTCCATGCTTTTAAAAATTGGGGAAAAGGGCATAATCATTGTCAGTAAGGGAGAAACATTTACCTACGTGGATAATTTTTAAGTGTATGTATCCAGAATCCACAACTGTTCAGAAAAGTCACTGAAGTTAAAGTCTTAAAAAAAAATACATATATATATAAAACACAACTAAGGTTCATGAGTCCATTACAAAATATTTTAATATTTTCTTGGTAAAAAAATGTGCTGGATAAGTGCAGTTTGAGTAAAAGTGCATCTAGAAAATTGTTCAATGGCTTGCAGGAGAAATATAAGTAAAGAAATCTGAATTAAATAATGCATGAACATGAATTCTTGTCACTGTCTCCTTGATTTTGCTTAAAATAATGCCTTGCAAAGAGTAGTGGCTTATTAAATATTCACCAAATGAATGAGGAGCATATATTTAAATTCAAATATGTAAGTTTTAAAAATACAGTTTCACAGTAATGATATGTAGAAGGGGAGTAATGCCTTCAATTTTTAATAGGATAACAGATTCAATTGCCAGGTACCCAACACATTGAAAAATTTTTTAATCCTCGTTTGCATCATTACAATAGGGATGAACAAGAGAGAATGTAGTTATAATAATAAAGTTTCTGGTTACTTGTGGGAAAAAAATAACTAATTAATTTGATAATCAAACTGACTTTTTGTCTATATTTCAGTCAAAGGCGTAAGTTTTCCCTCCAAAAAGCTCTAAAACAAACTATTCTTGCATGATGCTAAATTCAAAATTTCCATTTAAATAAATAACCTTAAATGTACATGTGAATTGAATGTTTCACCTCCAATCCATCAAATGCCAATAAACCTATTGCTTTCTAAATCCTTCATCCTAAATACAGAGACCCAAATATATTGACGTCTTTCTTTAAAGTGAAAATGTTTCTATTCATTCACTTTCTATAGTTACTGTAAATACAACAACAAAAATCCTTAATTGTTCAGTGTCACACTTATTACTATTAACAGAATAAGATATATTTTATCAAGAATTTCAGATGTATTAGCCTGTCTTTGAATTTTCATTCTATTTTTCTCCAAAATCTTATCTTGTTTGCAATAGCCTCTTAGCAACAGTATCTATTGAATTCTGGATGACAAGACGTGCAAAGGCAAAACAGGAATGTGTGTTAACAAACCAAAACGTGTGGTTTTGAGATGTAAACTCTTTTCAGGAAATTGTTCAATTCATATCTATGTTTACCATTAAAATTTAGTTTGAAAGCATCATGGCCATAATAAAATTATAGCTCCTGCTGGCTCTCAAAATAGGCCTTTAAAAAAATAATTAAAGGCACAGGTACTAAGGAGCATTTATTGTCAGTATATTTAAGCCTTGGCCATCTATTTCTGAGGATTCCATTTGTTCTAACACATCATAATAAAATGTTTACCATCAAGACTGATAATATTCCCAACTCAATTGCATAATACAGTTCTTATTTTTCCTTATGGAAAATTCTTTCATTTTATTTCATCAGTCTCACAAAATCTTTATTTACTACTTATCTGTTTTTTCTTTTGCTTCAAAATGTTGATTCTTTATACTGTTAGTATTGTCACAAAGGAGCTATTGCCCAGCATATCTAAATTAGACATTTTACATATTTGGCTACATCTCTTTCCCATTTCCTTTCTTGAATCCTTTGCCAAACCTTTGCATTATTTCATGATTTTGAACACACTTCTTCCTTTCCCTCTGCAGACTGTGCTTTGCAAGATAAATTTTATTTCTCCTCTAGAGCTTCTCTACAAATAACTGATCTTTTTGATTCTCAAGTTTGTACTGATTGGAGAATCAAATTTTTTGCTTTCCTTAGTCCTACATGTTTCTGAATATAAGTGTCACCAGTCACCTCATAAAAGCTCCCTACCTTAATTTATGAGCCTGATTTGCTGGTAGGTCTCTTTCGACTTCATAATTGCTCAAGGTAATAAAATAATTAATTTTCCAATAGCTTTCTATTTTCAGATTGCCTTATGTAAAACATAAAATTATTTTTCAAGCACATTATTTATACAACCAAAATGATATATTTTTTAGATTTATTATAACCTACTTTATCATGCTTGATTATCATTTAAACTTATAAAATATTTTGGAAAACTACAGGAAGTGTAGAGTATCAGGCTATCATTGAAACAAAAGGATTAATTCATTAATTCATATTAAAGTTATTTAAATAAGCAACATATTTTAGAATGGCAGATGGACAATAAATAGTTTAGTATTGACCTTCTTAAATTACTCAAACTTCTTTTTTGAATCTTGCTTAATTATTAACTTCCAATGTGGCTACCTCATTTCATAAAACAATCATTGCAGCATTTGGGGATCAGTATTTTACTATTAAAGAATTTGTGAGTTTTCCTTCAATATTACATTTCTCTTTTCTTCATTCTGCTACATCTACTTTTATTATTCTTCTGCCTTCCTATATGATTGAACATCAAACAATTTAGCGGCACTAAGGATTCTGTAACAGTTTTTCTTTCTCACTTATTGCTAAAGACATAGAATAGATTAGGCTTCACACAAATCCTTCTGATATCATCCTAAATACTTCCATTGGTCCCCACAGTTCAGTCAGCATGCAGTACAGATGAGCCTACCTCCATTCTGTTTGTAAATGAAAAGAAAACATGGCAGTCAACTGAGAGTAGAGGGAGACAGAAAGTTTACTCTAAGGAGGGGAATAGAGGCAAGCAAATAGTCTGAAGACAGAAATATGCTGTGCTGGGATATGATTGCTTCTGATACGTTTGCCAAACTGCAGCTCCCAAATGCCCTGACCTACTCAACAGCCTGACACAGAAAACTTTATTGGTGAGATTTTCTTTTACCTATTCTAAATATTTTGAGTCTAGAAAATACTTACCTGATAGATTTTGCTGTTGTTACTGAGATCAGTGATTAGTTGACTCTAGGAATACTCTAATTTTGAAAAATCTGGTCATTTTTAGTCTTTGATCCAAATAATTGGTTGAGTACATTAAATGATTATTGCTTTTTGTTCTTTTTCTCTGGATGATTGAGTGGAATTGATTTGAACCGTTTTGTCTTTTCATCCTCCCTCCTATAGATGCCACATAATTGCCCTCTTCTATTTCTTTCCCAGTGGATGGACAGTTGACTTTTCCCTTTGAAGTCCATTTAGCTTTGTTTTTGTTTTGGACCAGCCTAAGACAGGGATTACTGGCTCTAAATTTTTTTGTTTGAAGCAAAATCTTCAAAAAGAATCAGGGCTGCCAATTCTTCAGTGCTATGACAGGTTTAGGCATATTAACTGTTCCAACATCACAACAACTCGTTGCATGTATATGAGTGTTCAACAGCCAGTTGGGAATGAAATTACTGTTTTTGCTTACTCAGGTCATCTAACATCATTAATGTCAGGATCTGACCTTTTGCCAGATTATTTGCCTGTCAGGTTGCAGAACTGCAGACTATATTTGAAGAATGTGAACAGAATAAGATGCCAGTTTTTATTCTTAGGGAGTTGATCTAACAAGGGGATTAGCAACATACTTTTCCTGAGGATATGGCTAAACAGTATTATGCAGTGATGTCCCAGGAATTATAAGAGGAAGAAATAGAATGAGAGTGTAATTAGAAAATGAGAGATGCAAAAGAAAAATACAACTATTGGCAAATGATTATATTACACAATGATTGCATCAGACATTCCTTAGTGCCTTACTCTTAACTACAGCTACATTCTCATTGCTGTTGGATATAGGCTATTTAAGCCCATTCTGTATTACTGGAACTTAGAGCTGGGTTGTAATATAATGTAGACCCATCAACTGGTTTTATCTTTTAAAACTTTTATGAGCTTCTAAAACTTTTTATGAGTTTTAAAAGAAGAATGTTTTTATAAAAGAAGTTATGTACTGCCCAGCATCCCTCTCATGAACTAAAATAGTATAAAGATGAAAGAACAAAGACTTCTAAATCAGAAAACAATATGCCACTTACTATGAGCAATTTAGTTAACCTCTCTAAGCCTCAGTTTACTCAGTTATGCATCTGTAAAACAGAAATATTAGTGCCTTTAACAGCTATTTACAGCATACATTCAATAAATAATTATTGTTTATAATAATATATTATTGATATTGTTGTTCCTAACACAAAAAGAATATTTCTATAGTCAAATAAATGAGAAAAATCTCTGTGGTTAAGTAAATGTATTTTATATGAGATGCCTAATTAATTTTAATGAATCAATTTATATCCTGCAAGCTTGCTAAACTTATTATAATCTACTATAACAGGTGTTTTGAAATTCGTGAAGATTTTCTCTATTCATGGTTATGTCATCTTCAAATATTGCAATCTGTGTGTGTGTATGTGTGTGTGTATGTGTGTGTGTGTGTGTGTGTTTATGTGTGTGTGTTACTATATTAGTCCATCTGCATAGCTAATACCCGAGGCAAGGTAATTTATTTTAAAAATGATATTTAATTGGCTCATGGTTCTGCAGGCTGTACATGAAGTGTTATCCCTTGTACTGATGAAGAACTCAGTAAGCTTATAATCATGAGAAGGTCAATGGGGAGCAGGTGGGTCACTTGGCAAGAGTGGGAGCAAGAGAGAGAAGTGGGGAGGTGCCACGCTCTTTAAACAACCAGATCCCTCCTGAACTGAGTCAGAACTCACTCATTACCAAGGGGATGGTGCTTAACTATTCATGAGGGACCTGCCCCCATAATCCAAACAAATCTCACCAGGCCCCACCTCCAACATTGGAAATTACATTTTAACATGAGATTTGGAGAAGATAAACATCCAAACCATATTAGTTACTTATCAAATCTGTATAATTTGTATTTATTATTCTGCCTTTATCTCTTGGCTTGGACCCAAATACAATTTCATCTATGAAAATAAATATCTTTAATTGCTTCCCAATCTTATAAGTGTTAAAGCATTAAGTAAGCAGTTTTTCAGTTTAATTAATTTGGAAGTTTCTTCTACTTGTATACTGAAAGTTTATTTTTTAATAATGAATGGATATTAAATTTTGTCAAAAGCTTTTCTGTATCTATTAAAACAATGATAAACTGTTCCTTTTTTAGTGTAACAATGACTTTTTTCTGCTAAACCAACTTTGCCTTTGTAGAATTAACTGATCCTGAGTTAATGTGATCATTCTAAATATTTATGTTAATATTTCATTACGTATTTTTGCATCTATATACATTAAAGATTTCCTATGTAGTTTTCTTGTATGTTTTGTTGGTATTTTGTTTTGTTTTGTTTGAGATGGAGTCTTGCCCTGTTGCCCAGGCTGGAATGCAGTGGCATGATCTTAGCACACTGCAACCTCTGCCTCCCAGATTCAAGCCATTATCCTGCCTCAGCCTCTCAAGTACCTGCGCCTTAAAGGTGCCTGCCACTACGCCTGGCTAACTTTTGTATTTTTATTAGAGATGGGGTTTTACTATGTTGGCCAGGCTGGTCTCAAACTCCTGACCTCAAGTGATCTGCCTGCCTCGGCCTCCGAAAGTGCTGGGATTACAGGCATGAATCACGCACCTGGCCCTTGTACGTTTTCATTTGGTTTGCATATTAATGTAATGTTGGTCTTATAAAATGAGTTGAGAAGTGCTTCTTCTATTTTGTGAAAAAAAAATTGCTTTGGTTTAGTAATAATTCCTCTTGAAATAATTGATAGATTCCACCCATTGGATAGAATTCATTTGCATCTGGAGTTTTCTTTGTGGAAAGGTTTTTAATTATAAATTATTTCATTAAATATGCACCTATTCCACATTTCTGTCATTCTTTGCTTAACAATGGTAATTTTCATTTCTCAAGGAAGTTTTTCATTTTATGTTATTAAATATATTGGCAAAGTTGTCCTTAATATTTGATTATAAACAGTTTAAATCTGTAGATTCTATAATTTTTGACTTTTCAATTCCTGATTTGGTGATGTGCATTTCTCTATTTTTCTTAGTCTATTTAGAATTTTATCTATTGTATTCTTATTTTTTAGTTTTATTAAATATGTTTACCATTTTTCATTTTCTTTTTTAATCTACTATCCATTTTCTATTTCACAGATTTTTAACTCCATGTTCTATTATGTTCTTCACTTCATTTGTATTTAATTTGCTATTTCTTTCCTAGCTTTATAAAGTAGAATAGGATTATTGATCTGAAATTTTTCTTCTTCTTAAAATAAGAATCCATATCTATAAACTTACCTGTATGCATTGCCACAGCGATATGTCACAATTTTGATATGGTGTTTTTATTTTGTTTCAGTAAAAATATTTTCTAATTTTACTTGTAATTTCTAATTTAGCCTATTTGTTACTTGCCAGTACATTTTTGATGTCCAAGTATTTTGAGATTTTAGACATATTGTATTTTAATAATTTTGAAATTCTATTGAGGGCTATTAATAAAATATACTCTGTAATTTTATTTTCTTTAAAGCTATTAAGATGACTTCTATGCCTCCGATTATGAACTATTATGATGAAAGTTCATATGTATTTGGAGTGAATAGGTACTCCTCTGTGGCTGGGTAAGGTATTCTATAAATTTCGGTGGATCAAGTAGTTTCATAGCATTGTTCAGGATTTTCATACTTCTGATTTTCTGTGTACTTATTTTTCAATTACTAAGAAATGAATATAAAAGTATCTAGATAAAGGAATGGTTTTATGTAGCACTCCTTTCTGTTCTATTAGATTTTGCTTTATTGATTTAGCAGCTTGGTATATGTCCACAGTTTGGAATTTTTTTTCTGTAATCAATTAAACCAATTCATGTGAAGTCTGGTCTATTTAATAAGTCAACCTTTATTCTAGTAAGTAAACTTAAGTAGATTGTACCAAAATTCTGAGGATGTGACCAGGACCACCTCTCATGTGATACATTGTACTCTAATTTGTGTTTGCCTCTCTGCTCTTATGAGACTGACAAAATATCTGTTCAAATTCTCAGTCTCTCAAGGGCTGCTTATACTTTCAAATTAACAATTGCAACAAGGAAAAAAGTAGAAAAAATTTAAGCTCTTATCTCATGGCTTTCTCCTTTTACAGATCTTTGCCATGGATATCTCTTTGCCCTTGTAATTTTCTCATGTCTTTAAATAGATATTTAAAAATATTTGTTGACATTTCTAATGATTTACTACATAATTAACCATGACCAGAATTGATACTCATGTTTTATTTCATCTGTTACAAAATTTTCAAATTCAACAAAATATTACTGCTATCTATTTTGCCTGTGAAACAAGAGCTATATGATATTATTTCTAGATTCTCTAGACTTATAAAATTTGGTCTTAATTGCCTAGGTGTTCTTGTGAACAGATGATAGTTTCCACGATATGATTAGAAGAAAAATGTAAATTCCAGGGTCTCAGCCATTTTTAATATTCTAAAAGATATGAATCTAGTTTTAGTCTATACTTCTTAAATGCAATTGAAGTAAGATACAGTGATAAAATTTGTTTCTACGTTTGTGTACCTAAATATGTGTGTGTTTAGATAAGAGATGGAACTCCTTTGGCCTCAGATTTAATGAACTACACATGAGTGAAGTGTTTAGTTGATCTTAGATTTAATCAACATTAAATGCAAAGTGTTTCTGGTTTAAAAACTTGTGATAATTCATGATAAATTCTCTGGTTCTTTGGACCATTAGTTGAAAAGTCTGATTTAGAGTGTCTTCTCCTTTTGCATCTACTCAAATCAATACACGTTTAATTTTAATTTAAAAAGATATATAGAGTCACAGTTTTTAGATGACGTGCATATTATATCTGTCTAAATGCAAGATGAGGTATGTTCCCTAACAAAAGATAAAGATTATTATTTTTTTAAAGCTCTTACCCATTTTATTGTGGTAAAATTGAACATCAATCTACTTTCCTCCATTTTTGTATTAATAAAAATATAAAACACTCTGCATTGATCAGAATAAACAATTTATGTTTATGCTTCCTTATTTTCGGATATTAATTGTAATGATAGTAGATACTAATGGCAATGATTTGTTTTAATACAAATACATGGAAATATTTAATTAATAAATACAAAGTAATCATCTATCTTTTTAAATAAGTTTACTTTTTCCTGGTACATGGTTGACAAACAAAATATCTGTATCTATTTAAAGTATACAATTTCATAAATGCTGACATGTGAATATACCCTGATGCCATCATCACAGTCAATATGATGGACATATTTATCTCCATCAATCCACTTTTCCTACCCCTTTGTAATTTTTATACCCTGTTCCTCATTATACAATTAATTTTTAAGTAACAATTGATCTACTTCTATCAATATATACTTAAAATATCTAGACCCTAGAGTAAAAGAAATTAAACAGCACATACTCCATTATTGCCTGGCTTATTTCATTCAGCATATTATTTAGAGTCTTAATATAATTGTGTGGGTAGATGGCATATTTATATTAATAATAGTCCATTGTATGTCTATGCCATGATGTGTTTCCCATCTATTGACACACATTTGTATGGTTTTCAATTTATTCCTACTAAAAATATAATAGCTATGGTAGGTTTTTATTTCTTTTCACAAATACAAAAGAATAGGATATCTGGTACTTTGAAAATATGTATATAACATTTTTAAGAAACAGCCAAATTGTTTTCCAAAGTGGATAAATCATTTTACATTCCCAACCTGTTAGTATGAAAGTTTCAGGTGTTCCACATCCTTGTCAGCACTTGTATTTTCAACAGATTTTTTTATCCTATAGGTGTGTTATCTCGTTTTTGTGGGAGGGGGGGTTGTTTGTTGGTTGGTTGGTTGGTTTTTGGTTTCTTTTTTTAGACAGAGTCTCGCTCTGTCGCCAGGCTGGAGAGCAGTGGCATGATCTCAGCTCACTGCAACCTCTACCTCCCGGGTTCAAGCGATTCTCCTTCCTCATCCTTCCCGGTAGCTGGGACTACACACGCGTGCCGGATTCCCGGCTAATTGTTTGTATTTTTAGTAGAGACGGGGTTTCACCGTTTCAGCCAGGGTTGTCTAGATCTCCTGACCTCCTGATCCACCTGCCTCAGCCCCCTACAGTGCCGGGGTTACAGGCGTGAACCACCGCGCCCAGCCTCCTCTTGGTTTTTATTTGCATTTCCCTAATTGTTCAGGATGCTAGACAACTTTTCACGTGGCTTCACTGTACCCTCTTTGGTAAAGTGTCTGTCGTTTGCCCATTTTTAATTGAGTTGAGTGTTCACTACGTATTATGAATAAAAGCCTTTTGCCTGATATGTGAATTGCAAAAATTTAATACTAGTTTGTGACTTCTCATTTTTTTTTTTAAACTGAATCTCAGTCTGTGACCCAGGCTGGAGTGCAGTGGTGCAATCTCTGCTCACTGCAACCTCTGCCTCCTGGGTTAAAGTGATTCTCCTGCCTCAGCCTCCCAAGCAGTTGGGATTACAGGTGCCTGCCACCACGCCCAACTGATTTTTGTATTTTTATTAGAGAAGGGGATTTACCATGTTGGCCAGGCTGGTCTCAAACTCCTGACCTCAGGTGATCCTCCTACCTTGGCCCCCCAGAGTGCTGGTATTACAGGCATGAGCCACTGAATCTGGCCTTCATTTTCTTTATAGTGTCTTTCATACTAGTTTTTAACATTTTTTAAAGTCTAATTTATCCCTTTTATAGATCATGTTTTTGGCATCATCTAAAAGAACTCATTGACTAACACAAGGCCATGAAGATTACTTTCTTCTACATTTGCTTATAAAAGTTTAAGTATTGCATTTAACATTTAAATATATTATCCATTTTGAATTCATCTTTATGTAAAGTATGAGCTTTAAGTTAGGGTTCATTTAATTTTATTTTTATTTGAATATACAATTGTATAGCATCATTTGTTGAAAAGACTGTCCTTTCTTCATTGAATTGCCTTTGCACCTCTGTCAAAAATCAGTTGCCTACATTTCTATAGGTATGTTTCTGCAGTCCCTACTCTACTCCATTGATCTGTATATCTATTATTTGCCCAATAGCCCACTGTACTGATTTATAAAAAACTTGATGTTATAATTACAATAACTTTACATTATTATAATTGGGTTATGATTTCTCCAATGTTACTCTTCTTTTTAAAATTGTTTGGATACCCACGTCATTAAAAATATTTTATCAGTACTAAAAATTAGTCATTATTGAATTTACCAGTTTATTCAGAATTACCAACAATAGGAAAACAAATTAACTTTAAGCTAAAAAACTGAGCTACAATTATGCTTAAGGTCTAATGTAGCGACAGTTGAGTAAACCATCCTGCCTTCCAAGCAACTGTTAGCTGAAAAGAAGCAGTGGAAGAACCTTAGCAAAAAGTCAGCTAGAATATGTGAAATATAAAAGAAAAAAATTAAACTCTCCAAAGATCTAGTTAGTATGAGGGTATTGTAGAACAGAGATTGAAAGGTAGCTCCTGGAGCAGTATAAGGTATAAAGTTTAAAGGCCAAAGTGTTATCATTAAAATACTCCTTATTTTTAGGTTACCTTCATTGAACTATATTTATACACAATAAACTATAACCATTTTAATTGCATAGTTTGATGAGATTTGACACAAAGAAAATTATCGTTAAATTATTGTCACCATCAAGCTATAAGATTTT
Organism: Plecturocebus donacophilus; assembly: GCA_004027715.1. Taxonomy (NCBI): domain Eukaryota; kingdom Metazoa; phylum Chordata; class Mammalia; order Primates; family Pitheciidae; genus Plecturocebus; species Plecturocebus donacophilus. The sequence continues at coordinate 25,047 of PVKP010019914.1, read as the reverse complement.
CGTTACCTCTAGAAGGCTACCCTGTGACTCTTCAGTCAACCCACATCACCAACTCTGAATCTTTGCATCCCGTAATTTGCTATCTATCCCTACAGATTGAACTTGCCTATTCCACAGAATCATATGAATGCTATTATACAATTTGTACTCTTCTGTGTCTGGCTTCTTTAGTACAGTATAAAGTTTGATAAGTTCATTCACATCATTGAATGCATCAGTAGTCATTCCTATTTAATTCTGATTTGTATGAATATACAGTTGTTTATCCAAGTACTTGCTGATAGACATTTTTTATTACATCTTTTGGATTTCTGCCCACTTATATTTGAAACTTTGGAGTTCTTTATATATTCTGTATACAAATCCTTTGTGAGATATACGAATATTTTCTTCCAACTTCTGGCTTGCTTTGTCGTTTACTTAGTAATATCTTTTCCTCATGCATTTTGTGTCATATCCAAGACTGTTTGCCTGTACAAACTGGCTATATTTCTCCTATGTTTTCTTTTAGTTTAGCTTTTATGTTAAGGTCTAATATTTATTTCAAATTAATTCTTGAATCGTGAGAGGTAAAGGTTGAAGTTTATTTTTTTCCATATGGTTACAGAATTGCTTCAGCACCTTTTGAAAAAAAAAAAAAGACTTTTATTTCCTCATTAAATTGTCCTGTTATTTGGTGAAATATCAATTTATCTTTCATGGATTATATCTGGCTTCCTTATTCTGTTCCATTTATCTAAATGCATATTATTTTACTAATTGTATGCTTTTGTAATTACTGTAGTTTTACAGTGTATCTTGAAACTAGGTACTGTTGGGCCAGTGACTTATTTTTGTAAATAATATTTTCCTATGGCTGCTTTCCAGATATAACAGCAGAATTGAATAGCTGCAGCAAAGACCCACTGTGCTCCTCAAAGTTTAAAGAATATAGTATCTGACATTTTATGAAAAGTTTGCTAACCCCTGCTCTATTAAAAGCTGAGTTTTAAATAGATCTTCACTAAGTGATATTTACTCAATAATATTGCTATTGCATTTTGTAGTTAATTCAATTTAAGAAAAAAGATTAAATTGATTAAAATAAAAAAATATATTTTTCTACTGAATATAAAATGTATTAATGAGGTCAAATTAAAAGCAACCCAAAAATATCAAAATTTTCAAACGAACATATGAAAAAAGTAAATGCTAACAAAAATAATTATTATAGCACATACTATATATTAGCACAGCAAATCACTGTATTGCCCAATGTTGTTGAGATTTTAGTAAAACTGTTACAGTAACAGACACCTTGTGGCAACTCAAATTGATTCAACTTTCTTGAATCCAATTTTTTAAAACATTAAGGTGCATAATATTGATCAAGTCATTTGATTCAGTAGTCTATTAGAAACGTGTTTCTAAAAATTCCACATCTATGACACTATTGCCACATTACTTATAAAAGTTAAAAGTTGATGGCAAACAATGTCCTGAGATACGGGGAATATTTATTCAATAGGATGATATGATGCCATCATAATGAGCATTGTCAGCCCTGCGAGTTCCGTCAGTTTTTATTTACAGTATAATATAGTTATTTAGAAATTTTTTAAAGGTTTCTTGACTATATTTGAAGCCATATTTCTATCTGAAATGGACCTCAAATCCTCAGCAATCCTTCAAATTAGTCTTGGCTCTCACTTCAGTGCTAAATTGCAATGGTTCCAAATACTTGCAACTTCTTGGACAGCAATTTTTTCCAACTTTCCTATCTTCTATCTTTAGAATCAGCTGCACCAGCACTTGTATTTAACTCCCTCCCAGAGGAAGTCATTTTTCTTCTGAATCTTCAAAGCTAAAATCTTCACACATTAATACAATAGTTACTTTTTTCATACTTTGAGGACTTGCTGTTTTATATCATATTTTCCACAGATTTCTTCAGCCCCTTTAGTGCATTAACTATAATGAGCATAGCAATGTCTCCTTGTGTAAGAGAAAACATTTTTTTCTTTGAATCCTTTAAGCTTCATTTAAAAACATAGTAATCTACACATGCAAATTTTAATTCTTCAGCTCTCAGTCTGCTATTCATTTTAATCTTGTTTACTTAATATTATTCAGTTCAAAATGCTGTGAAAAGGTTTATTAATGAATTTTTAATACTTACAGCTTTAACATACACCTTTCCCCTGACTAAGCATCTTCATCCTGCCTGTTCACTGGCTAACTGATAAATGGAAGCCTTTTCACCTGCGCCCTTCTCTAGGGAGAGCTGTTTATCTCCTCCTCTGCCGTGCAACAGCACTCTACCATACACATATACGGCAGAAATAAAACTATAGAGACAGTAAGACTAATAGGTACCAAATGCTGAAAGCCTACTATATACCAAAATCCCATACTAAGCTCTTTACATTCATAATTTTATTTAAATTTTATACCAACTTTACGAGTTAAATTCTATTATTTACATCAACTGACAGGTGATAAAAGAGATTTTAAGAGGTGAAATACATTTCCAGGTCACACAGCACTAAACTAAGACTGAATTCGCCCCCAGGTCTTCTTTACAGACATCATGTCCTTACCATTCTAATCTTTGTTTTAGTTCTATGCCTTACATCATGTATTATATGTATTAAAGAAAATAAAGCCCATTTAGTAACATATATTGCCTGTTTTCTCATGAATTCAGATATTTTACTCAGAAGATTGGTATTTTGATTAAACATGGTATTATCTCTTCTATCTCACAGGACTTACTGCAATGATACTAAATAAATAGAAAGCCATAAGTTTAGAAAAATGAGAAAAATAGAAGAGGGCCATCTCAGGCAAGAAATTTAATTTCTCCCCTGAAGTTTAATACACAGATAAATAAATATTGATCAGAAAAACAACTACTCAGAACACCACAGAGAAGACAGCAGCCAAGGCATTTTCAGGCCTCTAATCATACCTTGGAAAGATTTGGAATTTGGAAATACACACACTAAGAATGCAGGAGGGAAAGGTGATGCTAAAACAGGAGAATTTGTTGATGATCTTTAGTGGAACTTTTATTTTTCCTCCATCATAAGAAAAAACAAAGCTACAGTTTAGTGTTTACACTGCAGGCTAAAAAAGAAAAAAGAGAAAGCATTCTTAATACAAAGAGACTACCTTCTGGCAAGGAATTAGGACAGGTAATGTAGGGATTGGTACCCAAGATGATTGGGGAGCATTCAAGCACCTTTATACCTCAGGATATCGAACAGTCAAAAGAAATTCATGTACATACTTCTCAGGGTGGTTCATATATTGACATATCCCTAAGGATGAATAGAAACTACAAACTTCATTTGATTAAATCCTAAGCATGAAGGAGCAGGTGCAAAATTTAAAAAGAAAAGAAAGCACTTAGATAACAGATGAAAGAAGAGGAAAATATATAAACAATATCTTTTTATGAAATACTTTAAAAATATTAATATATTTTTATAGACTCAGTATTTAATGCTGTCATAAAATAACAACATGGAGATATAGAAAAAGAGGAAACAGGAAAGAATTCTAAGTAACTAAAGTTATATTACAAAAATTATATTCTTAGTAACTGTCCAATGATCAAGTTAGAGAAAAATATCCCAGAATACAGAACAAAAATATGCAAAAAATATTAAAGAAAATGTAATTCAGTGGGCACAGTAATCTTTGAAATTCCAGAAAGAAAGACTGTAGATAAATACTCTAAAAATCATAATAATAATAATAGAAAAAAGTGACTCAAAGCTAAAGTTAAACATGATTCTTCTGATTAAAAGGACCCAATAGTAACTATCAAGTAAAATGACAATCAGCTCACTTAACAACCTCAGTATGAAATTTCTAAACCCAAGTAAATACAAAGACCTAAAACCTATGGAAGGGAATTTAAAAACACACACACACACACACACGCCCACACACAAGCACACACACACATACAAAAAGCAATCAGACTGCAGCAGACATCTCAGTAGCAATATTGTTTACTGGAAGGCAATAAAGAAATACTTTCAAAGTTCATCAAAAATTTCCTTGCATTCTATACTCATCCTTGCAATCAATTAAAGGTGAATGTAGTTATTTTAAATTTGATAAATCAGAAGATTTAACTTCCAACACATCTTCTCTTGGGAAATCATTGGATTTATTGGACTGGAATAAAACAAAGATGATAGAGATATATAATTCAGAAACAGTTGAACAGAAAGTCACAACTTTGCAGAAGACAGGAAACATTCAAAGAGACAAGGCATATGTTATAGTTTGGCTCTGAGTCCTCACCCAAATCTTATCTCAACTTGTAATCCTCATGTGTGAAGGGAGGGACCTATAATCCCCACGTGTTGAGGGAGGGAGGTGATTGGATTATGGGGCCAGTTTCCCTCATGCTGTTTATGTGATAGTGAGTGAGTTCTCACAGATCTGATGCACTTATAAAGGTCTCTTCACCTTTCACTCTAACTTTGCTCTCTCTCTCTCCTGCCACCTTGTGAAGAAGATGCCTGCTTCCCCTTCTGCCTTGATTGTAAGTTTCCAGAGGGATCCCCATCTATGCATAACTATGAGTCAATTAGACTTCTTTTGACTCACAGTTTTCGTTATTTCTTTACACCAGTGTGAGAATGGACTAATGCAGCAGAGAATTTCAAAGAAAATTCTCAAAAAAATGAAAGAGCAATAGATGGGATGACAAAAGATTTTATAAATAAAATTATTTGATTAATAGTTTGTAAACATTTAGATTATGATGAAGGTTTATAATACAAATAAAAATAATTTTTAAAAAATAAGAGAGACTTCCAGAAAGCTCAAGAAAAAATTAAAAGTTGGGCAAGAAAATCATGCTTTTTAAGTATAGACCAAATGGGCCAGTGGGAAACAATGACCATCAAGGAGAAGAGTGGAATGGGATCCAAGCAAAGCTGGAGTAGATAAAAAACTGGATGCTATTAGGGATGTGGGGGAGAAGATATATTTCTTTTAAGAAGAATAAAGTATGGAAATCAGAAAGTCTAACAAATTTTTTAAATTAACAGTATATATGAAAAGCAAGACATAATATGGCTTGAAATAGCATGATAAAGTACAAAAAATAATTGATATTAATATTTTTCTTGGAATGGCACAAAAGCTTACTGTGGAAAAAGAATACATAATAATGGAAATCTACTTGGGATTTTCAGTAAATAATCATTATACTATCAACACCATGTAAACACATTTTACTGGAATGTTTGGGGGCAGAGGAAGAATTAATCTAGAGCTAAAGATTTTATTCCTAAATTATAGCTATGGCATAGAAAGTAAATGCAATCAACCTTGATAATGTAAAATTTGAAGTACAAGTGACACAAATTGGGAGCTAAGGGTGGGAGGAAAGCTGGGGAACCAAATTGGAAAGAGTATGAGAGTATAAACAACAAAATTCTCATTTATAGCAGGGAGTATAGAGATGACTTTGTAAGTTTATAAATCAAGAAGCAGCAAAGTAAGCATATGTTTTAAAATATAGATGTAAAGCAAAAACTGTTTTTTATTATATGGCATATTCTATTTAATTTTTAAACTGTGTGTGTGTATATTTATATGTATGTGTATATATATAATTATATATAACTATACATATATAAATTTGATAAAAAATTTTAAAAACTCAAGTACTATCTGTTATATAATCTAAAAGTTTGGTGCTTGCTTGTGTTTGATTTTCACATGTTTTGACAGCAATTTATTCCTAGTTGACAGCAATTGTAAGATATTATCAACTGTAAAATGCATCTGAATTTCAGAGATATATACATTTGAAAATAAAAATAAGTGTCTTAGAATCAGTGCAATTGGATAGATCAAATTTAATTCAGACAGATGTCCCTACTTACGAGAAAATGTAACAGAAACAACCGCAAGGTTTAACAACTAATAGTGAAAAACAATGGTTCACTTCAGAGAATGGCACATCAGCATGTCATCAGAGCTGCAATGGGTGATAGTTCATCAATATATGATCTTAAATCTGGACAGTAATACATAGATATTGCTGATGAAAACGGCCTCATTCTCCAAAATGGTGCTGTAAGAAATCTATACATATTGAATGGTTAGCCTACAATTAGGCAATAAAACAAAGGAGCTTAATTATCCATTTAGATAAGGGAAAAATTAGTCCCCTATGAGAGCTCCAAATAAAATTATCTGAGATTGACCACTGCATGCCATAAATTTCCAATCAGTAAAATGATTTTGCTATACTAAATTAAGGTAATAAATATTTGCAAAAGGAAAAATATGAGCTATGACAACTCTTCTGCTCATTGCAGTTATTCTCTAGTTGACAAAATTTGCCTCAGTAAAACCAATTGTAGGATAATCCATGGGAATCCTGTGAAGCTGCAATCATTCATTCATTTTTAACAGGGGACCTCAGTAGCCACATTTGTCCAAATGAGAGTAAACAGTAGGTTCTGAGATGTTTGGGGGAGCATTATTCCAATACTAAATTTTTTAAGGCATGGTTAGACTATTCTTCTAAGTATTTAAAAAGTTTTCAAGTGTCTTAATGGTACTTCAGAAACAATCCAGCCTTGTTTTTCATGTCAACAATGGATTACTATACAAACTAGTTTAGCAGTAAGTGGCTGGATTGTTGAAGTTATGTAACAGAGGAGAGTTGATTGTTTCCCAGTTTTGGTCATGAATAAAATTACAAGTTTTATGTACAATAAATTTTTGAAGTCTGCCAAAGTGCATAAAACACATTTGAAATATTTAAGCATTGAGAGAGAAATAAAGCAAAAAAGTGGATTAGGACTCTCCAGTTATCATCCCCCTGCAGAAACATCTATTTGAGCAACTATTCATACCAAAAATATCTTCACAAGAGCTATGAAAAGCAGGTAAAAGATCACAGTACCTGATTGTAGTACAATAATAAGAAAAGATACATTGAAGAGGGTAAGGACAGTTTTACATTATCCATGTCACCACTCCCCCTACTATAAGCAATATACACAAAGAGAGACTCCATGTACTTGGGAAAAAGGGAGGAACGTGAGCACAGGATTTTGCCATGGACTGCAACACTGAGTCTGCCAAAGTAAAATCTGGCACCATGTTCCAGGCTGGGACTCACAGAATGAGCCTCAGGATCCACCATGGTACCAGGCAAGATCACACAGCCCCAGCCTTCAGGCTTACAAGGCAGAATTGATCTCTAGCCTGCATACAGACAGGCCTATTTTGGTAGCCTGAGGCTCTAGAAAGCCTTCAGTGTTTATCTCTACTATGATGAAATTCACTGAGCCTTCTTAAAACAATAATTTTGAAGGCTCTGGACAGCCCTTAGTGTCAGGCAACCTCAGTGACCCCAGACTTCTGGCACATTTCAGTATCACACCAGCTGCATCTGTCCCGAGCTTCTGCCAGTGCCAGGCCAGTCACAGTATGCCCCAGATTATTAGCATGCCTCAGGGCTTCACTGCCTGCATCTTCCATGGGCTTCTGGCCCACCCCAATGTCATGCCTCCTGCAGGAATTTCACAAAGCCAGTGCTTGAAGACTAAAATAGTACCTAATTCAAATATGCAAAAATCAATGCTCCATCACAAAAATCTAGGAAACAAGTCATCACCAGACAAAGTGATGGGTCAGTGACTTACAGTAAAGAAATGGAGATCTATCAACTGCCTGACAATTAAAAATAATTGTTTTGAGAAAGGTCAATGAACTGCAAGATAACACAAAGAAACGTATCTACAAAATAAGGGAAACAGCAAGAGACCAGAATGAGAAATTTAATAAAAAGATTGACATAATTGATAAAGGTAGACAGAAATCATAGAGCTTAAAAGGATAATGAGCAAAAGAATACATACAATAAAGAGAATCAATAGCAGAACTCATCAGCAGAAAGAAGAATCTGTGAACTTGAAAACAGGTTATTTAAAAATATTTAGTCAAAGAAAAGAAAGAAGAAAAAATGAAAAGGAATGAAGAAAGCTTATGGGATTTATGAGACATCAAAAAAACAATTTTTTGAGTCATAGAAATTTAAGAAGGAAAAATGAAAAATGAAGGAATAGAAATCTTATTTAAGAAAGAGTAGCAGTTCCAGAGACTTGGAGTGGAATAACAATTAAACAAAAATAAAAGAAAGACTAGCAGAAAATGTTCTAAACCTAGAAAAGATGAAAATACCTAGATATAAGAAGGTCTAATTCTTCCAACAGATTCAATCTAAATAAAACTACCCTAAGACCCTTTAATCAAAATGACATAAAGTAAGCCAAAGAGAGGATGCTGGTAACAGCAAGAGGAAAAAAACACAGAGCTTTTAAGGGAGTTCGTATACAATAGTAGCAGACATCTCAGAAGAAACATCACAGGCCAGTAGAAGGAGGGATAATATACATAGAGTGTTAAAGGGAGACTAACTGTGAAACAATAAAACTGTACCCTGAAAAACTGTCCAAAAATGAAGGAGTAATACTTTTCTAGACAAACAAAAACTAAGGAAATTTATCACCATTAGATCTATCTTACAAAAAATGCTAAAGAGAGTTCCTCAAACTGAAAGAAAAAGATGTTAACAAATAACACAAAAAATCTGAAAACATAAAACTCACTGCTAAATGTAAGTAAACAATCAAATTCATAATACTCTAATACTGTAAGGGTGGTAAGTAAATTACTTATATCTTTATAATAAAGGTTGAAAGACAAAATTAATATACCTACGATAATTTTAAGGGATACGCAAAATAAAAAGATGTAAATTGTTACATCAAAAATTCAACAGTTGGGATGGGTAGTAGAGTAAAAATGTATAGTTTGCGTGTGGGTATGTGTGTGTGTGATCACTATCAACCTGTTTTTAGATTAAAACAATCTGATGTAACTATAAATGGTTTTTGGCTGTTTCATGATAACCCCAAAGCAACAATCCATAGTAGATCACAAAAAACAAAAAGCAAGGTATCAAAATATACCATTCATGAAAATCACTTCACCACAAAGGAAGACAGAAAAGAATGAAAGAACAAAACAAAAAGTCTTTAAAAGTAGAAATCACTTAACAAAGTGTCAGTAGAAAATGCTTACTTATTAGTAATTACCTTGAATTTAAATAAATTAAATTTTCCAATTGAAAGATATAGAGTGGCTGAATATATTAATATATCTTGGGATTAAGTACATTCAATTTCTATCAGATTTACCATTAGGCTTTAGATACACCTTGGTGGTATTTGTAAATTGAATATTATAAAATTTCCTTGTTTTTCCTGGCACACAGAAATGCAATTAACTCTTGCATTTTGATATACATCCAGCAACTCACTTAATTCTTATTTGTAGAGCACTCTAGCTCTGAACCCCTGGGCTCAAGTGATCCTCCCACCTAAGCCTCTTTAGTAGCTATAACTACAGGTATGCACCACCAAGCCTGGCTAATTTATTTTTAATTTTTCTATAGATAGGGCCTTGCTATGTTTTCCAGACTGGTCTAGAACTCCTGGGCTCAAACAATCCTCCCTCCTTAGCCTTCCAAAGTGTTAGGATTACAGGAGTGAGCCACCTCACCTGGTCGGATTTCTTATTATTTGAAATTTACATATAGTTAGCTATTTTAACTTTGTAAGGATTCAGCAATAAGTTATCTGCAGTTGTACTTTGCTGGAAAGTTTTTAACTGGAGATTTAATTTACTTAAAGTTTAATAGATTACAGTTTTGAAAGAGTTTAGAAAATTACTCAAAATTTTAATTTCTTCTCAAATTAGCAATAATTATTCTTTTGTAGAAATCTGTACATGTCATCTGTAGTGCTAAAGTATTGGCACAGAATTGTTTACAAAAATATGGATATACAACCTTATAATCTCTCTTCAACATTGTTTTTGCAATAATATTATTAATATCAGCCGGACTTGCAGGATGTTCACTTTTTAAATCGTTACATCTGCTCTTAAGAACTTTCTAATCTCTTGGGGGAAAAAACAAAACAAACAAACATTGTGGGCTTTCTGAGAAAAGGAAGAGTCTATGTTTACATGATATTCTCAGTGAGCAAACATTCCAAATTTTACTAAATGATATAATTTGTGTTTCTCCCATCTTTCTCATATTAACCTGCACAGAGATGGAGAGGCTTCGCCGATCTGGTACACATTGTTCTGCCTCACTGACAACCAATCTTGAGGCCTCTGTCAAAAAAGTTACCACTTCAACAGTAAGGTGTAATCCAAATAAAAATAAGTAATTTTTGAAGCATTTTTTAATGTCAAAAGACAGGTCTTTTATTGCGTTTAGCAAGACTGTTGCTTTTACAATTATGTTTTCTGATTGAATAAGGTAAAATATTTAACTCCATCCTGGCCAGATTAGAATGCCTTTTAGCAAAATTATTTTTTATAAAGCCTTTTAGTTAAAACTTTACCATTTAATGACTTACCTTTACAGAGCACATTGCTCTGTTTTATTCCCAACTACAACATTTGCGTAAAGTATAATGCTCTCAATTGCGTGTGACAAGCTACACTAACTACTCACCTCCTCTTTGGTAGAAGAAGATTAGGAGCTGAATGCTCTCTGAATATTCAGGCTTTTTTATTAATTGTCTTCATCATCAAATCTTGGTTCTATCTTGTTATCAGGACTATCTCTGCCTCAAGGAAGAATTTGTTACCAGCCAAAAAAGAGGAGGTTTTTAATTCATTGCTTTCTCTCTCTAAACATCTCAGGCATTGCAAAAATAAAAATAAAAAATAAAAAAAGCTACTGTGGTCCCCAGCTGTGTCTTTAGAATTTGCTATAACCGCCTAATCCCTTATGTTCGCTGGGGTGAGAGTGGTGAGCATAGAATTCATCTTTCCACATTCTTTCTGCCAGTTATGTTCCAATGGCAAAAATACGAACACAATGGCAAGAACAAAGAATAAAATAAATTAATATTGAAACAATATCCTCTCCTTCATTATCACATATCACATTTTGACTTTTTGAATAAATGTATAATTATTCAAATTATCTGTAACCACTATCACTACAGCTATAACAAGTATTTTAGGCACTTTTATTTTGCAAGGGATAATGCAAAATATATCTTAGTCAATTTTTTTCATATTCACATTCTTTTCTAATTACTTCCCCTGATCCTAAATTTCTTAAAAACTACTTTAAATTCACCAATACATGTGTATGCGTGATAGGGTTTTTCTTCCATGTGCAATTTCTATGACTCAATAAAACAATGTGCTAAAATTGAACATGTACCATTTGGAGTGATAGGGGCTTAGGTATGACTTCCAGCTTTGACACGTGCTGGCCTGGTGGACCTGAGCTGGTCAGTTAATCCCTGTTGCTTCTATTCTTTCACTCATTAAAGAGGGAAATAGGAGCTTCCTCACAGTATTGTTCTGGGGGTTGTAATTAACATATTTATAATTATTGTTGCATAGAAGAGAATCAATAATGTTGCCATCAATAATTATAGAATAATAAGTATTGTTTTGCTACACAGTATCTTTCTTTTGATTCATACTATACATGAACATACCTTGTTATATAAAAGAGATTTGTTTTCCTTTTCATCATAAAATGAATAAGAACCAATATGAATAACTATTCTAAGGAATTGTTTTACTGTAGAAGTCCATTCACTATCTCTGATAATTTTTAAAAGTAGAATTTGAAAGTAGAATAATAGATAGAAAAGTAAGGCCTTAATTATTTTTAATGGAAGGCTCCAGAACTCACGAGAATTAGAATTTTCTTCTCCAATTCTACTCTATTTACCACAGATTCATGGAGCTCTAAATTATAGTTAGAGATCACTTCCATTTTGCTACAGTTTTTTCATGAAGCTTTTTTTCCCTCAAATAAGATTGTCAGGATAGTATTAGGGAGTAGAGGAAGGCTTTAGTTTTAGAGGAGGCATATTCAAATTATGGGTAAAATGAAATCAATAATTACTATTTGTGTGATATCCAAAACTGAGTATAGAGTGTGTTTCTGAGATGAATCAGCAAAAAATTGAATATAATATCAAGTGTTGAGAAGTGGGAAAATAACTTACCTATACCCCCCAGACTTTTAAGCCAAGCCTGGAAAAGCAAGAAAAAGAAAAAGACAAGAAAATAATACAGAAAGGAAACAAATTTAAGTGAGTATATCTTTAATTTTCTTGTTTGTTCTAGCCAGTACTTTTCATTAGGGATATGTCTACCTTTCTGACTGAAAGTAAAATTGGAAATAGAATAATAAATACAAAGTCAGCCCCTAATTACTTTAGAGGAAGTTTATAGAAGGTGTTAGAATTAGGAGTTATTCTTCCAAACATAATCTTTTTTACCACAGATTGATATGGCTCAAGATCTCAGAGAACACTGTCCCTTTAGTTATGATAGAACAGGGCTCAGTAACTGCCTTTTGTCCACATGATCGTTAGCCATTAAATAACATATTCTTATTTTCTAAAGAAACTAATTCTTAGAGTGATTCGATAATTCTTCAAGAGGTGGCAGAATTTTAATGGCATTCAACTTAAAGATCTTTTTTATCTTTTAAGGCCCATGGACCTTACCTTATAGGCAATACAGTCCCGAGCCCACTGAAGATCAAACACTTTAAGGTACTTACTCATCTTTTATCCAACTTTGCTACCCTTGCATACATGTGTAGCCCACCCCACAGATATGTGTTATTCCAGAGTCATGGTATTGCAGTTTTGCAGTATCATCATACCTTCAATGTGATTTCAAAGAATAGGTATATTGGTCCATCCTCACACTGCTATAAAGATACTACCCAAGACTGAGTAATTTATAAAGAAAAGAGGTTTAATTAACCCACAGTTCCATATAACTGGGGAGGCCTCAGGAAACTTACATTTATGGCAGAAGGGAAAGGGGGAAGCAAGGACCTTCTTCACATGGCAGCAGGAAAAAGAAGAGTGTATGTAGAAGGAAATATTAAATACTTATAAAATTATCATCTCCTGAGAACACACTCGCTATCATGACAACGACATGGGGGAACCTCCCACCCCATGATCCAGTCACCCTCTCACCAGGTCTCTTCCTCAACACTTGGAAATTACAATTCAAGATGACATTTGGGTGGAGACACAAAGCCAAACCATATCAATGCCTAACATTTATTGAGGTCTTACTCTTCTGTAATAACTATGTTAACATGTTTTAATCATTGTTTTACATAAATTCACTAGCAACCTGGAGAAACTGGCAGTATTTTAAGATCGGGACTAATCTCTCCAATGTGACTATCTGTTAAGCAGTTATGAGTAGAGTTGCTGGAAAGGATGGAAGTTGTAGCATGATTAGAAGTAAGTTTGCTTAGGGACTCAAGACAAAGATGGATATGTAATGCATGCAGAAAAACAAGGCTCCGGGTGAAAACAGAGAGTGCTGACAGAGTGTACATAATTATGCATCTTTTTCCAGTGCAGTATTATAGACAGGAAGTAAAAGGCTATAAAATAATATGAATTTTAAAACCTCAGTCAAAAGGGGCTTTTGAAGTTATTTTGTCCAGTATTTCACTTAACATAAAAGTCACCACTGGGAAAAGGTATAAAGGTAGGTTAATTCATAGAGTAGAATGATAAAACTTTAGGTTTTAATCTATGACCAACAAGTACTACTAAAAGCAAATACAACATAAAGAGGGATTATGAGAGAGCTGGTGAAGACAGTTGCATAACAAAAAGATTATTCAAGGAGGAGTTGTGTCCTTAGTGGTGAGACTCAAGGCAGTATCCTTCCAATGATCAGATAATATAAAGTGGACATAGAAGTGAATGGATGCCAGCAGTGTCAGAAGAAATACCTAAATCAGGGTGTGACTGAAGGACACGCTGTCAGAAGAGATGCTACAGAAATGAGTCAGTTGAAATACAGAAGGACATTACAGGCTAAAAGAAGGGGCAAAAAATAAGGAGGCAGAAAAAAATGTAAATATTGTATTGCCAGCACCTTTATAAATGACTAGCCCTTACTCAAAAATTATACAGTGAGGGCACCTCATAAGTCTAGCATATTAAATATAAAAGCTTATATTTTATCCTGAAGACAAGTAGAAATGGGGAAAATCGATTGTGGTGATATTTATTTTAAACCAGAAGAATTAGCTTGAAGTTATTTCAGAAATTCCTATGAGAAATGTTAAACGTTTGAAACGAGACAGTGGTGGTGAAATACAGAGGATTTTTTCATTTGTTAAATTAATAGAGCTGGTGATGTAAGCAGAGTGGCATTTTCTGGCTTAAACTGCCAGGAAAACTGGTATTCTCAGGCTCTAAGTCATTTAGTATTTTTTTTTTCAAAAATCACTTAGCAAGGGCTATGTGCAGAGGGATTCCGTATTAGATATGTTAATTTTGAGCAACCTCAAGGAAAGAGATGTCTGAAAGTCAATTGAATAAACAGCATGTGACTTGCGAAAAGAGAGTTGGGCCAAGTTCAGTTTATAATGAAACACTTAGAAGAGTGAACTAATTACACACACACACACACACATACACAAACACACACACACACAGTCATATCTTAATAGTAACAAAATGTGTTTGAGACTTTTTAAATTCTCATGTGGGAAAGATATTTAATAGTAAATCCCATCTTCATTTTCTTTAAGAGAGAAAAGCCATGCCCTGGTTTCCTACATATGGTAGTTGTCCATTGATATCAGGCTATGCTTTTATGCTTTCACTGTAAAGCTATCTTTAGATATATGTAAGGATTTTTTTAGGATTTTATTATTAATGTAATATATCCATAATTAAAATTTATAGATAGAAATTAATACATATTTGATTATTGCCCAAGGGATCTAAAACTACAGTTTGTTGTGTTTATTGCTACTTCTGGCAGACTTGCAGAAGATGTATGTTTATACATAAAACTCATAATAATAGTTGCACTTATGACTACCATTGGAAACACATTAGGTATAAAATCAGCAAAAAAAAAAAAATGCTGAGCTTTCAGGTTTTTAGAGTAATAAGATGCTTATAGCCAAACTGAAAAAGGCTTAACTAGAGTTGTGCCTTGCACTATGAGTTGAAATTCAATAAGCTGAGGTTTTTATTGAATCATGAGAAAACAGAGTAACCAAACTTTCATAAAACATGCTTTTTTTGCAAGTCACATATGCTTTTAATCTAGAAACCATAGCTACTGAATTGTACAATGTGAATTTAATCAGTGGCATATTACTACAAATTAAAAACAATCAATAAATCAAATATAGAGATCAAAGTAAAATCTTCAGATTGTGATGCTAATATTTCTTTAAATGCTCAGCTTGAAGGTCTTTAAAATTGAAATAGAGACAAAGAGAATATAAGACTTTATTGAGTTTGGCATGAAACCTATACTTTCAACACCAAAAACCAAATATTCATGACATCACTAAAGTGCTCCAGGCTACAGGCAAACCTAAGAATCTAAGAGAAAGAAGAGATTAAGAATTTCTAGTTATTATCTGTATGCTATAAACAGATTATGTTTTCACCTCTTTATCCCAGTGTCTGGTACAAAAAGTCCATCACATAATCAAGAGTGGTTTATCAATTCCTGCAGTAGAATAAAGAACATGAAAGAAATATAAAACATTTTAACTGTCCAGAATACTAATCCAGCAAAACATAGCAATAATAATGATAATGAAAAAATGAAAAATACCATTAATCTGTTCAACATGTCATCAATACTATAAATGAAGAATCCTCTTCTACCATAAAAATGTCAGGAAAAGGCTTCTCTACTATGGGATGCTTCTCATCTCTTCTCAAATATGTATAATGGAAAGTGACGGCATCTTTTAACATCTGCCCATCTTCATCAAGTTAGAGTCAACTGAGTAAAACAACTAGGTGGACATTATCTCCTAAATGTATTCTTCAGTTCTATGATTTCCAAAACTATGTGATTACTATAAAAATGACTTTTCCAGGAGGCATGTCAATCTATCAACTATATTGAAATATCCATACTCTCTAGCTAAAATTTCTAAGTTCTATGAGGTAATGTTTTTGCTTTTCAAAAATCTTCCCAAATTATGAACTTAATGGATACTATTTTGAAAAACTGAAAAGACCTTCCTACTCATAAAAGGAGCAGACTAAAAATGCCCAACTTGCCCTCCACAATTTTGATTGCATGTTCTTTACCTACTAGGAAAACAGAATCCCACTTTATTAATAATATTGGTAAGGAACATATATTTAGGATAACAAATAGTATCTCATTCTTTCTCTGTACAACTAATAACACCTCTCAGGAATCATAATTCTGAGCAGCACAATGTAGTTAAAGATAGAAATATGTAAAAGGTGGTACGAATTTCAGAATGTAAAGGTCACAATGGGAATTGATGGATTCTGGCCAAGTCATTAGTGTACCCTTAGATTTGTTTCACTATTTCTGGTACAGATTCAATATCAGATTACATTAGATTAACTAGAACAATCTCTACTTTTCACAGTAAAATGCCCAGGCTTCAGGATGAAAAATATACCCTCAGGCTAGAAGATAAATTCAACCTCTAAGTGTATAAGTTCAAGTTGCATAGAAGCAGACCATTTTGATATCCACCAAGGTAAAGAGTCTTAGGGGTCCAAAATACACTAGGAAAAGCAAAATGTAGGTAAGAACTAAAAAACAAAATGTACATTGCTAAGGAAAAACCAGGAATAACTCCCAATTCTAAGACTATTATTGTCTATACCTGCAGATAAAACAATAGGAGAAATAGTTCCTTATTGTGAGCATAGGGTTGTTTGTTAATGATACAAAAACTGGAAAACAGAAAAAAAGTCTAATAATAAGAATCCAGATTTAAAATGTTAAGAGTTACATAATGTTATATAAAAAAATCAATATATGTTCAAAATCTGATAAAATTACAAAAATAAATTTAAGTACCAAGAGGGGCCAAAATGGCCAACTAGAAGCACCTGCAGTCCGTGGCTCTCACAAAACGGCAAGTGAATTCTGTACTTTCAACTGAGGTATCCAGGTTCTGACATTAGGACTGAGTTAGCAGATTGCTTGACCCATGGAGAGTGGGGGAAAGCAGGTTGAGGCCAGGACAGGCAAGGAGGCAGGGAAGCCTCCACTGCCAGCCAAGGGAGGTGGTGAGTGACTGTATGACCCTTCCCAGCAAACCATGTTTTTCCTATAGATCTTTGCAACCCAAGGACATGGAGATCCCCTTGGGAGCCCATGTCATCAGAGGCTTGTGTCCAAAGCACAGAGCTGTGCACAGTCTCAACAGAGTGGCCACTTGCTCAGGCATGCAGGGAAACCCAGGATTTTTGCATTCTCCACCTTAGGAATTCTGGCAAGGCAAGAGATCCCATGGATTTTTCTAGGAAGGCACCTGAATCCAGAGAGCCAAGTAGTGTCGTTCTGCAGGCTCCACTCCCATAGCACCTCACAAATTAAGACCCACTGGCTTGAAATTCCAGCTGGCCAGCAGCAGCAGGCTGGAGACAGCCTGAGATGGACCGAGTTCCAGCAGGAGGGGCAGCTGCCACATTTGTGGTTCAAGTTGGCAGTTCTAGCCTGCTGGCACCAGAGACCAGAGGGATTCTCCTCAAGGAAGCCCAGCTGCTGTGCGACCCCCAGTACATCCCTCCTCACTGGGAAGGGCCTCTCTGAAGGAATTTCAGCAACTCCCATCAGAGTTATACAAATAAACGCTGATCTTTTTCTGGGATGGAATCCCCAGGGCCAGGGGCAGCTGCTGTCTCTGTGATTCAGCTGACTTAGTCTTTCCAGGCTGCGGGCTCTATAGAGGCTGGGCAGTCAGGGCAGTGCACCTGCTCTGTCAAGGGACAGCCAGGCTGCTTCTTTAAGTGAGTCTCTGATTACATTTCTCCTGACTCAGTGGGACTTCCCAACAGGGGTCTCCAGACACCTCCTACAGAGGCATTTAGTTGGCTTCAGGTCAGTGCCCCCCGGGACAGAGTTGCCACAGGAAGGAGCAGGTTGCAATCTTTGCTTTTTGCAGCCTTCCCTGGTGATACCTGCAGGTGCAGGAGGGGCTGAGGTGACTAGGTTCTGGAGTGAAACCCCAGCTGACTGCAGCAGCCCTACTGGAAGAGTGGCCTGACTATTAAAACAAACAGAAAGCAACAACAACATCCACAAGAAAGACCACAGAAAAACCTTATTCAAAAATCAGTAACCTCAAAGATGGAAGGTAGATAAGCCCATGCAGATGAAAAAGAATTAAAGCAAAAATGCTGAAAACTCAAAAAGCCAGGGTGCTGCTTCTCCTCCAAATGACCACAGCATCTCTCCAGTAAGAGCACAGAACTGGGCTGAGGCCGAGATGGCTGAAAGTAGGCTTCAGATGGTGGGTAATAACAAACTTTGTTGAACTAAAAATGCATGTTCTAACCCAATGCAAAGAAGCTAGCAATCAAGATAAAACAATACAGGAACTAATAACCAGAATAGCCAGTTTACAGAGGAACATGATCAACCTGATGGAGCTAAAAAACACAAGAACTTCACAAGACAATCACAAGTATCGATAGCAGAATAGACCAAGTGAAGGAAAGACTCTCAGAGCCTGAAGATTATCTTTCTGAAATAGATAGGCAGACAAGAATAGAGAAAGAAAGGATGAAGAGGAACAAACAAAACCTCCAAGATATGTGGAAGTATGTAAAAGACTGAACCTATGACTAATTAAGATACCTGAAAAAGATGGAGAGAATGGAACCAAATTAGAAAACATGCTTCAGGATATCATCCAACGGAACTTCACCAACCCAGCAAGACAGGCCAACATTTGAATTCAGGAAACCCAGAGAACCACAATAAGATCAGCCCTAAGACACTTAATCATCTGATTCTCCAAGGTCAAAATGAAAGAAAAAATGTTAAGGGCAGCCACAGAGAAAGGTCAAGTTACCTACAAACGGAAACTCATCAGACTTACAGCAGACATCTCAGTGGAATACCTGCAAGCCAGAAGAGATTGGGGGCCAATATTCAACATTCTTAAAGAAAAGAATTTCATATCCAGCCAAACTAAGCTTCATAAGCAAAGGAGAAATAATATCCTTTTCAGACAAGCATATACTGAGGAAATATGTCAGCATGAGGCCTCCCTTGCAAAAGCTCCTGAAGGAAGGACTAAATGTAGAAAGGAAAAACCATTACCAGCCACTACAAAAGCAAACTAAAGTATGCAGACCAGTGACACTATGAAGTGACTACATAAACAAGTCTGCAAATTAATGAACTAGCATCGTGATGACAGAATCAAATTCACATATAACAATAGTAACCTTAAATGTAAATGGGCTAAATGCCTAATCAAAAGACACAGAATGCCAAGCTAGATAAGTAGTCAAGACTCGTTGGTATGTTATCTTTAAGATATCCATTTTATGTACAAAGACATACATGGGCTCAAAATAGATGGATCAAGGAAAATTTATCAAGCAAATGGAAAACAGAAAAAAAGCAATTCTAGTTTTTGATAAAACAGACTTTGGGCCAGGCACAGTGGCTCACACTTGTAATCACAGCATTTTGGGAGATCAAGACAGGTAGATCACCTGAGGTCAGGAGTTCGAGACCAGCCTGGCCAACATGGAGAAACCCTGTCTCTCCTAAAAACATAAAATTAGCCAGGCATGGTGGCACATGCCTGTAGTCCCAGCTACTTGGGAGGCTGAGGCAGGAGAATCACTTGAACCTGGGAGGCAGAAGTTACAGTGAACCGAGATGGCAGCGTTGCACTCCAGTGTTGACAACAAGTGTCAAACTACATCTGAAAAAAAAAAAAAACAGACTTTAAACCAACAAAGACCAAAAGAAGACAAAGAAGCTCATTACATAATGTTAAAGGGTTTAATTCAACAAGAAGAGCTAACTATCCTAAATATATATGCACCCAATACAAGAGCACTCAGATTTATAAAGCAAGTTCTTAAAGACCTTCAAAGAGACTTAGACTCCCATACAATAATAGCGGTAGACTTTAACACCCCACTGACTAATATTTTAGACAGATTGTTGAGACAGAAAATTAACAAAGATATTCCGTACCTGAACTCAGCTCTGAATCAAGCAGACCTGTTAGTTATCTACAAGCACTCTCCACTTAAAAACAAGGGAATCTATAGTATGCTCATTGCTACAAGGCACTTACTCTAAAATTGATCAGGTAATAGAAAGTAAATCACTCCTCAGCAAATGTAAAAGAACTTAATTTATAACAAACAGTCTCTTAGACCATGACGTAACCAAATTTGAACTCAACATTAAGAACCTTACTCAAAACCACACAACTACATGGAAATTGAACAACCTCACCCTGAATAACTTCTGGGTAAATAATGAAATGAAGGCAGAAATCAAGAAGTTATTTGAGACTAATGAGAATAAAGGGACAATATACCAGAATCTCTGGGATGCACCTAAAGCCGTGTCAAGAGGGAAATTTATAGCACTAAATACTCGCATCAAAGAGCTAGAAAGATCTCAAATCAACAACCTAACATCACAACTAAAAGAAGTAGAGAACCAAGGGCAAACAAACCCCAAAGCTAGCAGAAGAGAATAACCAAGATCAGAACAGAACTGAAGGAAATACAGACACAAAAAAACCTTTTAAAAAAAATCAATAAATCCAGGAGCTAGTTTTTTTTTTAATCAATAAAATAAACCACTATCTAGACTAAAAAAGAAGAAAAGAGAGAAGAGCCAAATAGACACAATCAGAAATGATAAGCAGGATATCACCCCTGACCCCACAGAAATAAAAACAACCATCAGACAATACTGTAAATACCTCTATGCATATAAACTAGAAAATATAGAAGAAATGAATAAATTCCTGAACACATATACCCTCCCAAAACTAAACAAGGAGGCAAGTGAATTGCTGAAGACCAATAACAAGTTCTGAAATTGAGGCAGCAATAAATAGCCTACCAACCAAAAAAAACCAAGGACCAGATGGATTTACAACTGAATTCTATCAGAGGTACAATTAAGAACTGATACCATTTTTACTGAAACTATTCCAAACAATTGAAAAGGAAGGACTCTTCCCTAACTCATTTTATGATGCCAGCATCATCCTTATACCAAAACCCAGCAGAGATACAACAATAGAGTAAAACTTCAGGCTAATATCACTGATGAACATAGAATGCAAAAATCCTCAATAAAATACCGGCAAAATTAATCCCAGCAGCACATCAAAAAGCTTGTCCATCATGATCAAGTCAGTTCCATCCTTGGGATGCAAGGCTGGTTCAACATATGCAAATCAATAAACGTAAGCTGTCACATAAACAGAACCAATGACAAAAACCACATGATTATCTCAATAGATACAGAAAAGATCTTCAATAAAATTTAACATCCTTTATGTTAAAAACTCACAATAAACTAGGGATTGAAGGAATATGCCTCAAAATAGTAAGAGCCATATATGACAAACCTACAGCCAATATCACAGTGAATGGGCAAAAGCTGGAAGCACTCCCCTTGAAAACTGGCACAAGACAAAGATACCCTCTCTTACCACTCCTGCTCAACATAGTATTTGAAGTTCTGGCCAGAGCAATCAGGCAAGAGAAAGAAATAAAGCATATTCAAGAAGAAAGGGAGGAAGTCAAACTCTCTATTTGTAGATGACATGATCCTGTATCTAGAAAACCCCATTGTTTCAGTCCAAAAGCTTCTTAAAGCTGATAAGCAACTTCAGCAAAATCTCAGGATACAAGATCAATGTGCCAAAATCACTAGCATTTTCATTTACCAACAACAGGAAAGCTGAGGCCAAATTATGAATGAATTCCCATTCACAATTGCTACAAAGAAAATAAAATACCTAGGAATACAGCTAACAAGGGAAGTGAAGGAACTCTTCAAGGAGAACTACAAACCACTGCTTAAAAAAAATCAGAGAGGACACAAACAAACGGAAAAAACATTCCATGCTCATGAATAGAAAGAATCAATATCATGAAAATGGCCATACTGCCAAAAGTAATTTATACAGTCAATGCATCCCCATTAAACTACCATTGACATTCTTCACAGAATTAGAAAAATCTAATTTAAAATTCATATCGAACCAAAAGAGTTCATATAGCCAAGAAAATCCCAAGCAAAAAGAGCAAAGCTGGATGCATCATTCTCCCCAACTTCAAACTATACTATAATGTTACAGTAACCAAACAGAATGGTACTGGTACAAAACAGACACATAGACCAGAAACATGAAACAGACTAGAGAAGTCAGAGGCACACCTACAGCCAGCTGATCCACGACAGAAAATTGAAACTGGACCCCTTCCTTACATTTTATACAAAAATTATTTCAAGATAGATTAAAGACTTAAATATAAAACCCAAAACTATAAAACCCTAGAAGAAAATCTAGGCAATACCATTCAGGACATAGGCATAGGCAAAGATTTCATGACAAAAACACTGAAAGCAATTGCAACAAAAGCAAAAATTGACAAATGGGATCTAATTAAAGAGTCTCTGCACAGCAAAAGAAACTATTATCAGAGTGAACAGACAACCTACAGAATGGGAGAAAATGTTTGCAATCTATCCATCTGAAAGAGGTCTAATATCCAAAATCTACAAGAAACTTAAACAAATTTACAAAAAAAGAAAACAAATACCCCCATTAAAAAGTAGGCAAAGGACATTAACAGATACTTCTCAAAAGAGGACACTAATGCAGCTAACAAACATATGTAAGAAAATCTCAACATCACTAATCATTATAGAAATGCAAATCAAAACCACAATGAGATACCATCTCATGCCAGTCAGAATAGTGATTATTAATAAAGTCAAGAAACACTAGATCCTCACAAGGTTGTGGAGGAAAAGAAACCCTTTTATACTGTTGCTGGGAGTGTAAATTAGTTCAATCATTATGAATTACAGTGTGGTGATATCTCAAAGACCTAGAGGCAGAAATACCATTTGACTCAGTAATTTTATTATTGAGTATATACCCAAAGGAATATAAATTCTTCTATTATAAAGATATATGCACATGTTCACTATGGCACTATTCACAATAGCAAAGACATGGAATCAATCCAAATGCCCATGAGTGATAGACTGGATAAAGAAAATCTGGTATATAAACACCATGGAATACTATGCAGCCATTAAAAGGAAGAAAATGGTGTCTTTTGCAAAGACATACATGGAGCTGGTAGCTGTTATTCTCAGTAAACTAATGCAGGAACAGAAAACTAAACACTGCATATTCTCACTTATAAGTGGGAGCTGCATAGTCAGAACACATAGACACATGGAACGAAGAATGCACACTAAGGTGGCCTGGGAGTGGGCCAGGGAAAGGGAGAACATCAGGAAGAATAGCTAATGGACTCTGGGCTTAATACCTGGGTGATGGGTTGATCTGTCCCGCAAACCACCATTACACATGTTTACCTATGTAACAAACCGGCACATCTTGCCTATGTGCCCGCGAACTTAAAATGAAAGTTAAAGAAAAAAAAAAAGAACAAATCTATAATACATACATTGAGTTAGTAATGAAAAATATAACCACAAAGAAAAGCCCAGACTTATATGTCTTTATTAATAAATACCATCAAATATTTTTAAAAGTCATTATTAGAATCTTTCACAGATTGTTACCAACAATATAATGGGAGGAATTTTATCTTAACTCATTCCATGAGGCAAGTATTATGCAGATATATTAATGAGACAAGAATTATTTTAGGCATCAAGATGGAGGTGGGAGTACTACATACTATTATCTCTTTATTGTCCACAGAAAATTCCTTGAAAAGATAACAGTAAAGTAAATCCAGTAATTTAAAAAAGAATTACATACTATAAATAATAGAATTTATCCCAGGAGGGGAAGATCCAAGATGGCCAATTAGGAGTAGCTCAGGATTGCAGCTCCCAGTGAAAGTGCAGAGGGCGAGTGGACGCCACATTTCCAGATGGATTTTTTTGCCCACAGACCAGGAGATTCCCAGGCAGAGGAGCCCCATGGGTCGCCAGCACAGCTGTTTTGGCAGGCACGCCTCTTTTGCCGGTGCCCCAGCACGGTAGTTCTCCATACAAAATACACTGGTCTGGGTGCCCTTTTAGCTGGCGAGTGGGGCTGCAGGAAGGCAGAGCCGCCAATTTATCTGATAAAAAAGGGGTCTGAAACAGGGAGCCAGGCCAGGAGATTCCCAGGCAAAAAAGCGTCACGAATCTCAGCACCGCTGTTTCAGCTGGCGCAGTGGGTTGCTGCATGGGAAATCACACAGATCCCGAAGCCTTTTCAACAGGTGACTGGAACACCTGGGAGAGAGTCAACCATTCAACTAATAATTTAAAAAAAAGGCTCTGGGAGAGAGATCCAAGATGGCCGCGCAGCAGCAGCTCAGGATTGTAGCTCCCAGTGAAAGTGCAGAGAGCGAGTGGATGCTGCAATTGCAGACGAATTTTTGATGCCCACAGACTGGGAGATTCCCGGCAAAGGAGCCACCTGGATCACCAGCGCGACTCTTTTGGCCTGCGCGGCGCTTCTCAGTGCGGAGTGTACGGGATTGGGTACCCAAAGGCTCCGCTGGTCCCATCCCCACAAGGAGAACAGCAATTGGAAGCGCTGAGGAGAGAGCGAGCACAGCTGAACCCGGGAAGGCCCAGCTCTGTGGGGAAGGAGCGCCCCCCGAAGGAAAACTAAGAAACAGAAAAAACTTCATCACCACCAAGCCGGACATCCACTCAGAGACCCAATCTGAAAGTCGGCAATTACAAAGACAACAGGTGGATAGATCCACAAAAATGGGAAGAAACCAGTGCAAAAAGGCTGAGAACACCCGAAATCAGAATGCCTCTCCTCCTACAGGGGATCACAGCTCCTCATCAGCAAGAGAACAAGGCTTGATGGAGGATGAGTGTGATGAACTCACAGAATCAGGCTTCAGAAGGTGGATAATAAGAAACTTCTGTGAGCTAAAAGAACATGTTCTA
>PVKP010019913.1:0-41589 GCA_004027715.1 Plecturocebus donacophilus | reverse complement strand
CATAAAGCCCTGGGTCAGTACCTCTCCACCCACTACCACAGGCCTCAGTTGCTCTCTCTGGATGGCATCACACCCCTGGAGCTCTGGCAGTCTGTCCTTTGGAACCACATCTGGGAAGATGCTCTAAGATGCAAAGCCCTGCACAGACCCTGCCCACCTTGCGGGCCCCTATTCAGAGGACTCCCCAGGACAAGCATCCGCTGCCCCAGGCACTCACCCTGGGATCTAGCCTGATTCCCTCCCCATCTGCAGCAGGAGGGGACAGGACACAGACACCAGCAGCTCCCTCTCTCCCCTCTCCCAAGCACAGACCTCTCTGACACCCCTCCACACACACGTGCGCACACACAGAGACACAATCCCAGTCCAGCAGTGTGCGTAGCCAGTGGGAGGAAAGTCCACTCTTTCCTGTTCCCTTCCTTGCACCTGCTCCAGAGCCCCCCGGGTCTGAGATAGGGGCCAGAGAGGGGAACTGTGAGTTCAGAGGAGGTAGAGTGGCAGTGTCCCACACACAAGCCCACGTGTCTAGGATTCCTATCTGAAGACACTGCAGAGGTGAGTCTGGGTGACAGAGACTAAGCTGTAGAAATACAGAGAGAAAAGCAGACAAAATGAGACTGAGTCAGAGGCGGAAACCCAGAGAGGCAAAAGCATAGAGAGAGGGGCAGAGAGAAAGAGAGAAAAGGACAGGGGAGAGACAGGGGCACAGGAAGCAGACAGGACAGAGAGGAGCAACAGAGAGACAGAGAAGAAAGACCAAGATAAAGGCAAACAGAGAGAATGAGAGAGATGAGACAGAGACACGCAGAAACTAACAACGGGGTCAGGGGATCAAAGAGAGACAGGACACAGGAGCTCCCAAAGACCAAATCCAGGAAGATCGGAGCATCAGAATACATGATGATAGGAATGGCTTCAATGCATCCATGCTGACAATCAGAAATGCAGTCATCACCACATAATGACAGTGGTCCCACAAGTTTATGATACTGTATTTTTACTGTCCCTTTTCTACATTTAGATGTGGTTAGATATACAAATGCCACGTGTTCTACATTTAGATATGGTTAGATATACAAATGCCATGTAGGTTCTCAGCCTACAGCATTCATTACAGTGACAGGCTGTGCAGGGTTTGAGCACAGGAGCTACAAGCTATACCATCCAGTAGCATAGGTGTGCAGTAGGCTGCACCATCTGGGTATATATAAGTACCCTCTATGGTGTTTGCACAATGTCAAAATCCTCTAACAACACATCTCTCAGAATATGTCCCCATGGTTAAGTTTAGTCAGTTACAACTCATGACTATAACTGAACCAACTGAAAGTTTGATAAGGCAGAAGACATTTACATCTCCAAGCACCTCCCCACATCATACTTAGAAATTACAAAGAGGAAGAAAGTAACTTTTCCTGGCTTCCTCCACTTTAATCAAGTGATCAAAGTTATCATGCCTCCAATGGTAATGGGGTGAAGAGGCCAAGCTCCAAGCAGGGCTGCACTGAGCACAGACACCGCTTCCACGGTATCCCTGCCAGAGCCTCAATCTGACTCTAATCATAAGGGAACATCGGGCCAACCCAAACTAAGGGACAGCCCACAGATTAAGTGTCTTGGAATCTGCAGAAGTGACAAGGTCATGAAAAATCAAGGAACGGCTGAGGAGCTTTCTAGATTGAAGCCAGCAAAAAGACCTGGCAACCAAAAGTAACGGCCGCTTCGGAACCAAGTTCTGTTGATGCCTATGAAGATGTCACTGGGTCAACTGGCGGGGCTTCCCTGGGTCTAGATTGGATGGTAGTAAAGTAACCATGTCAGTTTCCTGATTTTGATAGCTGGGCTAGTCAGGTAAGAGAGTCCTTGTAGAATAATCAGGAAGATATTTAAGGGTGGTGGGGCATCATGTCAGCAACTTACTGTCAGAGTTCTAAAGGGGCAGATGTTCTTTGCACTGTATTTTCCACCTTTCTGAAGCTGGTTAGAAATCCAGAAACAAAAGCCTGGGCTAGAGGTGGGACAGCGCAGGGTGGGGAGCCAGAGCCCAGCAGTGCCCCCTTGTGGTCAGGGAGGCCTCTGCAGGGTAGATCAACCAGCCACGTCCTGGGTTCTGATATTCCTGAGAGCTGGGTTCTAGGAGCTTCCGCTGGGACTAGGGTGAGGGTGGAGCAGGCTACTGCCCAGCTCTGGGCCTCACTCTGTGGCCCCCATCCCACAAGGAGGAGCGGGTAAGTCTCTTCCGTTCACCTGTCTCACCTCCCCTGGTTTCTGTCTCAGGCCTGGACTCGGGGCATTCCCTTAGATCTCTGACACAAACATTCCAGGGAGGGGCCCTGGTCAGTGTGAACTGCAGCAGTACAGTCCTGGGGCCGGGGGAGGTATAGAGAAGGGACCTGGGGTTCAGTTTAAGTGCTTCTGGGGGAGGCAGACAGGAAACCCTAAAGCCAGCTCTCCCAGCCCGACTCTTGCCCCACTCCATTAAGTCAAGCAAAGCTGCCCACTGCAGTTTACCCAGCAAATTGTCTGCCCCAAGCTGCATAACCAGCCCTTTTCCAAAAGCCTAGGGATACAGGTCTTCTTCCCAAAGCACAGTTGGGGCAGCAGAGTCTCCCAGAAGAGAGTCCTTGCAGCCCAGTGACCCCATGGGCGGCATGTGCAGCCTTCCAGATGGGCTTCCCCCAGGCAGCCAGTTTTGCCTGCCCTGCCGGCCCAGCCCCAGGAGATCTCTCCTTGCTGGGGCCTGGAGGGCAGGGACAGGGCTTCAGGTTCATCTCTGCCCTTGCTCAGGCCTCTCTAAGCAGTCCCAGGGGATGCCCCGGCGCACTCCTGACCCTCAGCCCTACTGGGTCCTGGCTCTGGCTATGTGAGCACTGGGAGAGGAGTCTGGAGACCTGCCTTCTAGATGTGGCCTTGAGAACATCAGTGACCTTTCCTGAGCTTCACAGTCCCCAAATGAAAATGAGGAGTGTGGAACAGACAGTCTGAGTGTAGAGAGAGGGGGAAATGACACAACAGCCCCTTTGGGGTAAAGGGACTGAAAGTGATGGGGGTGGGACTTGCAGATGATTCAGAGTAGAATGAATGAGGAGACATACCCCCCCCAAGGAGAGGCTGTGAAACTCTGGTGGGAGCAAGGGACTAGGTCTGCAACCTCCAGTCAAGTGGCCCCAGGCTCTGCTGGCATGTGCTTAATTCCACTATAAAACAGGGGCACTGAGGTGATCTTGTTATGAGTCATCCCATAGGTCTGATGTCCCAGGATGCTAGAGGAGAAAGTCTAGGGTCGGTAAGCCTACTATCCTCAAACATCTGAAGAAGCAGTCACTGCAAGTAGGGACCAGACATCATCTGCGAAGTTCAGAAGGCAAACCAAAACCAGTGGGCAGGCACTACAAGAAGGCATCAGGGGACTCAGTGGGAAAAAGGAACTTCTCAACAAGCAGATGCTAAAATATGGGCTACGAGGAAAAGCCCAGTGCCCGGTACCTACCCAGCCTTCCCCGCCAGTTGTTCTGCAGGTACAGGCAGAGGATGTAAACAAGCCTCATAAAGTCTGAAGTGCTGTTCAAGGGCAATGTCTTGTTACGACAGTGGTCATTATTTTTCCTGACAAGTGGCAGACAGCCTCATGGAGCATACCTGGGCCCTTCCTTTGCTGGCTCCAAAGGAACCTACCTGGGGAAACTCGGGGGCAGAAGGAGACACAGCCACAGCAGGGATCTCTCCACCACTCCCTCCGTCCCTTCCCCTGGCCTCTCTCAAGAGCCAGCACCCAGAAAAGGGGAAGGGGTCCAGCCTGTAAGTCCTTCTCCTCCCCCCAAGCCCAGAGCTCTAGCCCCCACCCTACAACAAGCCCACCCAGCATCAGAGAGCTTTTGTGACCCTCTGGGCTTCCTCTCCCTTCCCTCCCTCCATGCAGCCCAGCCTTCCTGCCTGGGCCGACCAGCCAGAGGGGTGTGGCACATCTGGCTTGGACAGCCTTGGCGAGAGTCCTTGGCCCTGGGGTAGGGAAGGCTGTTTGCTGGTTCCTCCCTGCCCCGTGGGGGCAGAGCAGCAGTGAGTGTTGGGTGGTGATGAAAGGGGGGTATAGACTCCAGGGTCCCCAGCTCCTGAGCTCCTCCTACAAAACTGCCTCAGTGCGTGCTTCCCACGCACCTTCCTGTGGCCAGAAAGCCCTGGATGACATAGGGAGAGGGCCGGAGTCTGTAAGCCAGGGAAGGGGGCCACCACACAGGCCTAGGGCAGACCTGGGACACAATCCCGTCACCTCGCTCAGCCTCCTGGCCATCCACTGCCCCATGCCCCCACACCCTTAAGCTGGAAAGTCTGGTGGGCCCAGCCGTCGTGTCTGTGGGGAAGGCTCGAATTCCCAGTGCGGCTGCAAGCTGGCTTCTGGGCGTCCCACAGGCACCTCAAATTCCAGATTCCTCCAACCCTGCTTCACTCTCTCACACACACAAGACCCCCACCCCCAGGCTCTAGCCATGCTCTTGGCCTGACCATGTTGTTGGTCGCCCCTGGTGGAAAGCTCTGAGTCATGCTCAACTCCTCCCTGCACCCCCGCCCCCATCTCGGCAGTTGCCAGATCCTGTGGAGTTTGCCACCTAAACACTCATCCTCCTCTGCTTTGTAACCCTACTGCCTCTGCCCTGGATGAGGCCTTGGCACCTCTGCCCAGGGCTGTTGCAGTAGCCTCCTGGGCCCTGACATTAGGCTGCTCCCACCAAAAGCACCTACAGAGCCTCTCAGGATCACAGCTACAGCTCTGCAGGGTCTGGCACCTCCACTCACCCCAAATGCTGCCATGGCTTCCCAGGTGTCCGGCATAAACCCTGCCCTCCCTGGAGGCAGCAGGAGGAGAAGTATTGGTTCCTACCCAGTCCACGCTCCCAGTCCCAATCCCCAAGATCCACTTCCTGGCTCCCTGCCCTGCGTCCACTCAGGCTGTTCCACACTCCCCACCCGCCCGCCACCCTCTGCGCCTCTGAGCCTCTGCCCAGAATGTCCTTCCTCCCCTCTTTGCTTGTCCAGCTTCTAGGCATCTTCGAGGGCCGGAGTGAAAGTTCATCCCCTCAGTGGGGTTCTTCCCAGATACCCCTGGACCCGTGTCAGAATCCATTTCCCCACCCTCTATCCCCTCATTTTATTTTGAAAAGTGCAAAAGCTTCAGAAAAGATGAACACGCATGTGCCCTTCCCCTATGATCACACTCAGAAATGCAGCATCAATACAATCCCATTGTCTAATACAGTAATTCTACTGCCCCAAGAATGTCCACAAGAGCAGCGCTTTGTTTTCATTCTTATTTTGGATTCAGGACGTAATCAGGATCCTGAACGGCCTTTAGTGGCTGGATCACTCATCCTTTAACCAAGACACCTTATCTATCTCCCACTTTTCTTTTCTGACACTGATGTTTTTAAAGGTTTCGGGACAGTCATTTTGCAGAATGCCCCTCGATTTGGGTTTGGATCATTTTCTCGTGCATCAGTGCAGGCTAAGATTCTGGGGAGGAATATTATTACCTCGATGTCCCCCGCTTTTCCCAGTCGCTCTTTCTTTGAGCCTCACTGCAGTACTTGCTGCAGTTAGATAACGGCCTCTGCACTCGTTAGCTGGGCAAGGTGCTTAACTTGCTCTGCCTCACTCTACTAATCTGTTAAATGGACTAACAACAGTCACCTCCCATAGGCCGTTGTGAGGATGAAGTGAGATCATGGCGCATGGTGAGGCCTCAGCAGTGGTGAATGGCGATTCGTGTTGTCTTTTCTGTGGGCATCAGACTACCCGCCAGGCAGACATGTCAGCACACACATCAGCCCCGTGTCCTCTGGGTCCAGCACAAGTCTGAAGGATCATATGGGTGAAGCTACTGCCTGGCCTGTTTTCTGTAGTGAAATTATACCCCATTCCCACAGACCTGCCCTCAGAAGAGAGGGAATGTGGGGCCACCCTTGTCACCAGGCAAGACAGCAGGTGACCCGGGGCTGTCATCTTCTGGCTGAGAAGATGCTCCTGGTCTCCATGCACTGGGGACCTCCAAGGAGGGCAGACAGCAACATTTCCCCAGTGCTTCCCAGGCCGCTGCCCAAGAGCCTTTAGCTCCTGACTCAGTTTCCTGAGTGAAATGAGTTCTTTCTCCTCAGACAAAAATGGAAAAAAAGAAAAAACGAAAAACAAAACAAAAGAGAAAGAAATGAGCTCTCTCCATCGGTGTCTGCCTGTCTGTCTGTCTGTATGTCTGTCTCTCTCTCTCTCTCTGATCCTTCTTAATGCAGGTTGCCCACATTTCTGAGCATCAAGCCCATTTTCTGCATGGAAGCAAAATCGTGTCCTGGCTTGGAAGGGCTCAGAGATGGGGCTAGTCTGAGGCCACGTCAGTGGGGTCAGGTGCCCTGGTGAGGGATTGGCATGGATTTCCTCATTTAATCCTCACAATGACTCCCTATGCTGGGTTAAGGAATTCACCCACGGCCCCCTACCTGTATGTCCCTGAGCGACTTCCCCACCTAGGCCGTGCTGGAACAGAGATTCAAATCCAAGCCTGTCCGAGGCAGGGTCCCAAGCACCTACCTACTGCACTAACCACCAGCTCGGCCACGTCTGCCGACAGCTGCCTGTCTGTGGCAATCTTGGGGAACCCTGACAGCTATATCATCAGTGGCTGGTCCCCTCTCTGAAACATCATCTACTGGCTCATTTCTCTTTGTCTTATCCAGCCTCAATTGTTTTCACTTCCTGCATTTGGATTTCTGAATTCTCTAATTCATCTTCATTATTCTATTTTATTTTATTTTACTTTCAGACAGGGCCTTGCTCTGTTGCCCAGGCTGGAGTGCAGTGGTACAATCAAAGCTCACTGCAGCCTTGACCTCCAGGGCTCAAGTGATCCTTCTACCTCAGCCTCCAAGTAGCTGGGACTACTAGTGCACACCACCATGCCTAGCTAACTTCTTTATTTTTACTAGAGACATGGACTGACGATGTTGCCCAGACTGGCCTCAAACTTCTAGGCTCAGGCAATCCTCCTGCCTCAGCCTCCCAAAGTGCTGGGATCACAGGTGTGATCACTGTGCCTGGTCAGATTCATCTCTAGTTTAAAATTCACCTCCCAAGGAGTCTTTCCTGACACCTTCTCCCCGAAGTCCAGGTTAGGGCCCCCCTTACATCGCCCAGTGTTTCCTCCTTGGTAACACCCACCCTGCTTTCAATCATGTGCCTGATATGTGCAAGCAGCTTGAAGAGAGCAGGCCCTCCATAATAATCTGTGAAAAGGATCGAAAGGTGCTTGATGTGGTGCAAGGGTGTGTTGGGGGGGGCAGGCGTGGTTAGAAAGCCAAATGACGGGATGCTCCTTCATCACACAACCTCCCCAACACTGTGCCTTATCCCTGGGCTGCTTGCCATGGTCCTCTTTGCTGACTTAGGGCTCAGATGTCATTCTTAGGGCTTGATTCTCACAGACCCCACATTCCCTGCCCCAAAGCATTCCCAGAATGGAGAACCCTGGCAGAGGATGTAGCAGTTGGGGTTTGAGCCTTGACTCTGACTTGCTGGGTGGCCTTGAGAACGTGCCATCCTACAAGAAGCACTAACATTTATTGAGCTCTTATATGTGAGAGACATTTCTCTAAATGCATGTGTGGATTAGCTCATTCAAAACGGATCAACCCTATAGGTAGGTGGGGAAACCAAAGCACAGAGACGTGAAGTTGTTTGCCCACCGTCACACAGATGCCGAGTGACCAGCCCAGGATCCAGCCCAGACGCTGCACTCAGCCAGCATGCTCCACTTCCGTTCAGCACTGCAGGAAAAAAGTGCAGTGCTGCTCCCCAATTTTGTGCCTCTCACATCACTTTGAAAAACTTTGCAAAAGGAGAGTCTTATTTCAGATCTTGATGAATCTCACATAGTCCAGCCTACCTCCTACAATCAGGAGGCCCTTACAGGTCAACCGAACTAGAGAGAGCGAGATCAGGACCAAAGAGTCAGATTGGGATCCGCATGGCAGGAATTGCTCACAAGGGATCCAGGGCTCATGAGGACCCTCTGTCGAGAATGTGTGCTTAGCCCCAGGCAGGACACCACCTCCAGGAAACAAAACACATCACTGTCTGCAGCTGGATGTGGCCTTAGAGAATAGTGTCCAAGTTTCGGAGAAGTCCAGAAAAGCTGCGTAAACAGCTTGAGACCACTAAGCTTGCTCAGAGCAGGATCAAGACTGCGCTTGAAACCTAGCCTCCGCCTGGTGGCTCTTTCAGCCTCACCCTGAGCCCCTTCCCAGTTCCCGGGGACAGAGCGAGCCCCTCTGGAAGGAAGGGCCTGCACCTCTAACTCCACCAGTACAACACCAAAAGGCCTCAATTGCTAGGCATGCAAGTATTTTCTAAATAAATGATACTTGAATATGTATAGCAAATCAGAGCACTTGATGAGAAAATCCAGTTATTCATAATAAATAGCTCTGCTCCTTGGCTAATAAAGTGATTTTTATTCCTAGAGCTTCTTAAAACTTTGCACTACAGATATATTACTTCTTGGATGACACAATTGTAGCTTTCCCCATACCAGAACAGGTGAATCAATAGACACAAGCACTCACTCTAGGCACAAGACCTCTCTCTTACAGATCCTGCCTCCGTTATCCTCCCTGAGGCCACAGACCCAGCCAGTTCCTGGCCTCAGAGTAGCTGGTCATAGTCCCTGGGAAGTCAGGAGACACAGTCCAAGGACACAGCCTTGCCCCATGACACCCTTCCCAGGGAGATCCTACCCCAGCATCAGATCTGGGATACAGAAGATCCCAAGAACCAGGCTGGAGACTGTGGAGTGGGAAGAGGGCCAGCATTTGCTGAGCACCTACTGTATGCCCTACATACCTGATCTTTTGACATCTATTATCTCTTTCCCCACCCCAGCCATACAAGGAGTATATTATTCTCCCCACTTTGCAGATCAAGAAACTGAGGCTCACAAAGGGAACTGCTTTACCAAGGCTGCCCATTCAATAAATATGGAAATAGGGTTTGAGCCTAGTCCTGTCTGTCCAGTCCCTACTTCCCCAGACTCTGGCCCACCGTGGCCATGGGCATCACAGCCAGCCAAGCCAGGACAGAGACTAGGAGAGGAGAGGAAAAGGAGCCAGGGGAGAGGCACCGGCTATTCTAGTCTTAAAGACACTCAAGGCTGGGTGCAGTGGCTCATGCCTATAATCCCAGCACTTTGGGAGGCTGAGATGGGCAGATCACTTGAGGTCAGGACTTTGAGACTAGCCTGGCCAAATTGAATACGTAATAGCAAATGGGAGCAGTTGATGAGAAAATCAAGTTATGCATAATAAATAGCTCTGCTCCTTGGCTAATAAAGTGATTTTTATTCCTAGAGCTTGTTAAAACTATGCTAGTTTAATGCTAGTATTTGTAGAGATGAAACCCCATCTCTACAAAAAATTCACAAATTAGCTGGGCATGGTGGTGCACACCTGTAGTCCCAGGTATTCAGGAGGCTGAGGTAGGAGAATTGCTTAAATCTGAGAGGCAGAGGTTACAGTGAGCCGAGATCCTGCCAGTGCACTCCAGCCTGAGTAACAGAGCAAGACTCCCTCTCAATTTAAAAAAAGAAGAAGAGGGAGAAGAAAGAAAAATAAAGACACTCAAGGAGGCAGCACCCACACCTGCCTTGGTGCCCAGACTCTTCCTCCTACTCTCAGGGATGGTATAACACCCATAGGGCACTCTACCTGCCAAGCACTGCCCTGGGTACTTGGATACAAAATCTCATCCCTACCTCTCTGCAATCCTCATTTCACCCATGGGGAAGCAGAGGTTCACAGGGCTGAGGCGCTTTTCCCAAGACCGCTCAGCTGAAGGGGTCTACAGAGTGCTCTCTCCATTCACAGCAGCACGTCACCCCTGGATGTCCACCTGCCATCCTTCCATGTCACCCCTAGACGTCCACCTGCCATCCTTCCGTGTCACCCCTGGATGTCCACCTGCCATCCTTCCGTGTCACCCCTAGACGTCCACCTGCCATCCTTCCGTGTCACCTCTGGATGTCTACCTGCCATCCTTTTTGCTGCAAAGCTCCCTCCTGCCCACCTCTGTCCTCAGCACAGAGACAAACCTAGCCAAGGCTCCCATTTTCCAGATGTCAACACCAGCCCAGTAAACCACAAATGCCTCCTGTGTGCAGGACTCCCCGGTCACTCTCAATCCATTAATCCAGCCCATCCCAGCACCCTGGCCCAACATGCCACCCAAACCTCTTCATTCTAGGCCCCCTCCCCCACCCTTCTTTGCCCAGAGGACACCTGGCTGCCCCAGTGTGTGTTCACACAACTGCCCCCAGCCTGGGCTTGCCTGGGCCAAGAGGGCCCTCCCAAGGACTGGCCAGAACAAGGAAAGGGACAGGAAAGGCCACATCTGGATCGCAGACCTGAAGCCCCCTCCCCCAAACCAGCCATCACTCTCTCAGAGCCCGACAGTAACCTCAGCCAGGGATGACTTCCTCGCCCTCCTGACCCCATGCATGCCTTTGCCTGGCCAAGACAGCCCCACCAGAGCCCCTCTGAGGAAGGGGTCCTCTCCCCCGCTGACCCCCGGCCCTCCTGCAGTAGGCAGCCCTCTCCCAACCCCCTTTTCCCCGGAGCCTTAGCCCAGGACTGGCCTTAAGACTTTTACCCTTCACCACGTGGCCCCCAGGCCTCTCTGCTGCCCCCCCTAGGCATCCCCATCTGAGACCCACCTTCCTGAACCTGGGACCAAGAGAGAAAGAGAGAAGAGCAGGCTGCGGCT
Organism: Plecturocebus donacophilus; assembly: GCA_004027715.1. Lineage (NCBI taxonomy): Eukaryota > Metazoa > Chordata > Mammalia > Primates > Pitheciidae > Plecturocebus > Plecturocebus donacophilus. Next base: position 30,795 of record PVKP010019913.1, on the reverse strand, counting down.
GCCTTCTCTGGAACGGGGAGGTCTTGGTAGCAGGGGAGGGCTGTAGAGGAAGGGATGGCAGGGGGTGGAAGCTGAAATTGGGTGTAGAAAGAATAAAGAGATGGAATCTGAGAATTCTCTCCCAGCCCAGCTCTTCCAGACTTCATATTTGGGGCTACTCGTCTCTGCTCCCACCACTGCCTCCTCCTCAAGCTCTTGGGCTCAGCAACTGAAGGAGGGTGAAGAATTTTCACCCCATCATGGGATGCCAGTAGGAGGAAAAGGCTCCAAAAAGAAGCAAAGTTCTCAATAGCTTCTGTCCACTTACAGCTCTGGGACTCAATTGGGGGGTGGAGGGTGGGGCAGGGGATGTACTGACCCGAGACCCTGGGTCTGGGCCCTGTTGGTGGGGAAAGTCTTTGGGCTGAGGGTTGCTCAAGTCGGTCTGTCCTTCTGTAGGTCAGAGACGGAAAGGCCCCTCCTTCAAGACTGATACCCCCACCCCAGGCTCTTAGCGGAAGGATAAGGTGACGGGGTTCAGTGGCGGGCGGGGGGCTTGAGAAAGAGTAACGTCCCAGCTAAAGCAGCCAGACCTACCCAGAGCATGCAGGACAGACAGATCCACGTCATCTTCGCCTGGTTCTGTCCCTCGGGCACGCCCAGGGCCTGCGAAGAGCCCCTAAAGCTAGAGTCCCCTCGGCGCTGGCAGAAGGTCTCAGAGTCTGCTGCTGCTCCGGCGCCCGGCCTCTCGCCCCGCTGCCTCCAGCTCACCCTCCCTCCTCCTCCTCTCCCCACTCCACCCCTCCTCCTCCTCCTCCTCTCCCCACTCCACCCCCTCGCCCCAGCCTCCTCTCTCCTCCCTCCTCCGGGGCTCCACTGGTGGCCCTGAGGATCGGGAGCTCTGCTTTGCAGGGGGTGTAAAAGGGACAGGAAAAAGGGACAGCTACCCGAGGCAGAGCCCCCCCCCGCCACGCCCCCCGCCCCTGGACACACAACCCCTATGTGCCACCAAGGCTCCTCTGTCTTCTGATCTGGTGCTGGTGGGCCTGGAGTCCCCCCTCCTCACTGCAGACCCTCGCCCCCAGCAAACCCACTCGGGGGCCTTCACTCCTGGAAGCCTCCCGACCACTGATGGATGAACAGGCAGCCCCAGGCCCGCACAGTCCGCACACCCAGGGCGCCTTGGCCCCTCCCCCTCTCCGAGTACCCCTGCCTGCCTCCTGGCCTCGGAACACACGCACATTTGCACACACACGACTGGGACAGACCCTGGTGCCCACGCACCAACCTCAGAGCCCAGGACAGGCCTTAACACAGAAGAAATCTGGCCCAGACTGTGGAAGAATGGCCCTGCCCCAAGGCTGTGGATTTCATTCCAATTTTTTTCCTATTTCTTTTTTTTTCCCTCCTTCTTTCTTTCTTTCCTCCAAACATCTGTCCCAGCCCTTCCTGCCCTTCTAAAAAGGAGCCCCGCTCCAGGCTCCCGCGAGAGTGTGTTTTTCTTGACTGTACCCGGGGCCAACATTTGGTTTGCATTTCCCCACTTCCTCCTCCTCCTCTCCCTCCCTGTCCTGGGCCCAGTCCTCCCCTCCCACCATTCCACAGGCCTTTTTCTTCCCCACAGTGTCCCCTGCTCACCAGCCCTCCCCTCCCCTCACCCCCACCTCTGCCCAGGGGCAATCGTGGGGGTCTAGAGGGTGGGAAGGAGGCTGGGTCAGAGCCCAGAAGTATTCCCAGGGAGCACTAAGAGGGAATCCAGCAAAGCCCGCCCTAGGCCCTCATTGTCTAGAACCACCACGTTCGCCTCCAAAAACACCCTTCTTCTTTGAGCTCTGGCCTTGGCCGGACCAAGTGAGGGTGGGTGGGAGCCAGTGAATCACTCGCTCTGCTCTTTGGAGCTGTCCAGGAGAGGGAGGGAGGGCTCAGCCCCACACCCTCCTGTGGACACACACACACACAAGGACACAGTCCAACTCACGTCAGCACACAGGAGCCCGCCCAGAGTAGGCACTCGGAGACCTCGTTCCTAGACTGAGTCACTTAGCAGGAAAAGTCTTCTTCCCTGGGCTCCTATGCACACTGTGCTATGCATGCCCCAGGGCCACAAGTACCGCGGGTTACAGATCCCCTGCCTCCCTCCCGCACTCACCCAAGTCCACGCCATGCTGCTCTCCATCAGCACCATAGACCATGCAACTACAGCCGGCCTCCCCCTTCACAGGGACCAGCCCAGCCACTTACGCTGACTCCCAGTCCAGGGACCACTCAGAACATCTACCTGGGAAACCCCAGAAAGGGGAAACAGACTTTTCATCTGAAAAAGGACTGTCGTATTCAGATACAAAGGTTGTCCACTGCACCAGAAACTCACTATCTATGGTTTGGTGGTTCTAAGAAGTCAGGGGAGGACACCGAAGTGAAGTGTCAATTTCTGGTCCTTCCTAAAGCAGGTACCTGAGTGAAGAGTCTGTTCTGGTAAAGGAGTCAGGGTCCCCTCTCCATACTTCTCCAAGTCCTCCAAAGCTCTGGGGCTGGGAAAGATCCTCCCTCTAGCCTCCTCCCCTGCCAGGATCACAATCCCCCTCTGGACCTCCTACCCCAAGCCTGCTGGGGCTTCACTGACATTTTAGCCAACACTGAAATGAACCAGTGTTCCACACGCAGTTGGCCCAGCAGTCATGGTTGGGGACGTCCACAGTCAGACACTGCAAACCCTCCAGTCTCCCCTGGCTGGAGCACCGGGGAGGTAAGGGGGTGTGGTCTTCAGGAGGGAGGCTCTCTCCACCCATTATCACCAGCTCTGCCAGGCTGCCCTTGTCCTGACAAGTTCAGGGGCTCAGCCAGCTAACCCCTGACACTCCTGTGCTCACTCACACCCAGCCTCCCCTGCCTGCTCCCACAGCCCTTCACTGCTGGCATCATTGAAGATGCCTCCCGCCAGCTTTTTCTGGAGTTCTCAGAAATCACCTTGGAGCTTCCCAGAAATGCTGGAAAATCAGACCAAAGACCAAGTCACAGCGACAGCAACTTGTCTGGCCTCCCACACAGCCCAAGGAGGCCCTGCTTGGACTCAGCTAGGGCTGAGAATGGAAGTGGGGACTCTAGAGCTGGGGGTCCCCTTGGAGGTGCCCTCCCTCCAGAATGCCCCCATTCCTCTTCTCCAAGCCTACCGGGTCTCTCCTGAATATTAATCGCTCATGATCAGGAAGTCCTTCCTGCTAATTAACCACCATTCTCCCTGTTGAACATTAAACTCTGCTGACGGAGGTGTCTCTAACTTTGTGTAATGACCCTGTTTCAGGCTTGTCAGCCTTTATTTCTCCTTCACAGCCTGGTGTCTCCACTCCCACCCACACATGGGCAAGGACGTGTCCTGTGTTTTATATCCCCAGAGCCTGGCACACAGCAGGCACCAGACACGGTTAAAGAATGACTCAATCACTCAAGCAATTAGTCAGTGGGTCCTAACATATTTTCCTACTGTAAGCATTCACTGCCCTCTTCCCAAACCTTCCTTCTCTTCCCCTCAAAAGGGCCCCGGGCAGCCCCACCTGTTCACCTTTGCCCACATGTTCAGTGCCGCCCTATCTGCAGCCAGCTCTGCCTGCTGCCAGCGCCCCACTGCAGAGCTCCAGCCAGCTGCAGACTCTCTGCAGGCCCGGATGGCTTCATTCATCTTGGGATCCCCACACTGTGTCCAGATCCCTGTCTCACATACAGCAAACACACTGAGGGGCTTGGCCAGGGCTCTGCGCTGGCATCCCAGAAGCCTAGAACCCAGCCCCAGCCCTATGCCATCCCTACCACTCCTACCCTCCCCTGGCATGCTAAGACCTCCCTCCGATCCTCCCTCCAGACCCCTGCTCAGCAACCAGCTGAAGAAACAGAGTCAAGACTATGGACTCCGGTGCTGGCCCTGGGCCTGGAGGAGGGTGGAGCCAAGGCAGAGGGAAGGGTGAGTGTGGGCAGGAATGAGCTAATGGCCTTACAGCCTGAGCCTCGCAGGCCCCCCCCCAGGCCTCAGTTTCCTTACCTGTAGAATCACCAGGCTGATGGCCTCCAATGTCCCTTCCAACTCCTTCTGTGATGCCATGACTTTCCCAGGCCAAGGCCCCATCCCGTCCAATTCAAGCTTCCTATCCTTTGACTCCTGTCCATCCAAACAGTCTCACTGATGTCCACCCCTCTCCTACCATGGCATCAAGACTTTCCTTTGTCACCATTGGTCACAGCATCTGAAGGTCACTCTCCCCCTACCCCAGGAAAGAGAGCATTTTAGAGCTGGAAAGGCCTTCAAGCACAGCTGCCCAGGGGTCACAGTAAGAGCCTTTGGGGGTCACATAGAAGTTCAATGAGGGGAGTGGGCAAGGGGTCACAAGGACCCGGCGAGGGTGACACCCACTCCCTGGTTCCCGCTACAGCCTGCAGCAACACAAGCCCACTTCTCCACATCTTTTGATCTGCCACAGAACCCCAACCCCATATTTTATATAAAAGATTTCTACAAAATTGAAAAAATACCAATTTGAAAGTGTTGGCTGAAAACCAAAAAACTCTGAAGGTCCGGGCGAACATGTTTGCCAGGAGGGTTAGTCTCAGGGCACCTCTAGCCTAATCCAGTCCCCTTGCTTAACAGACCGCCACCGCCACACTGCGTCAACAGAGGTGGGGTGACTCACCAGAGGCCACAGAGCCTATCAAAAACAGAGATCCAGTCTCTTGGCTCCCAGATCCCGGATTTTTTCCCTAAACCCTGCAGCCTGCCACCTCTCACACTGGGGCCACTCATACTGCAGCCCACCTCTCAGACCATCCTGGGGGGCTCACATCCAACAGGTGGGGGCAGAGCTGGCACTGGGGTTCTCCACCAGCATCCAGCTGTAGAGCCCAATAACTCGAGATCCAGGAATCTCTACCAAAGCACTCAGCTCCTGGACCCAAACCCTCTCACCCCCTCAGACTCCGATACTCTGCCCCTGCTCCAGGAAAGAATAATATCAACTAACTTGGCACTTGGCTTGTGGCATGGCCTTGAAGGCTCCTACTAACCCTCATCTTATAAATGCAGAAACGGAGGCACATGGAGGTTCAGCAACTGGGCCAGAGTCATACAGCTAGTATGATGTGTGAAAATGGGCTTGGGGTATCTGATCCCACCTCTCCCATGGGTGGAGACTTTTCCTACTGCTCTTGCAGCAACGCAATCACCCCAGGATTAGGGGCTACGCCTCCACGTTGTGGTGACGTGTTAACTCTCCTCTCCACTCACCTAAGGGCTGACGCTGAGGCTCCAGGGAGGGGTCCAGACACCCGGGGAATGGGTCTTCCTTGGCAAGAGAGAGAGGGGAGCCAAGGATAGTGCTGCTACATGGGTCAGGATTAGACCAACTGGCTCCCTCATGGCGCCAGAAGAGTCAATGAGGAGAGATCTGGGAGAGGGCAGGGTCTGTCCCACGATGCCCCTAGGGCCTCCCTGAGGCAAGCCATGCTACCTCACCCTACCCCTCACCCTCCTACACACACAGCCTCTGAGTCCTGTGTGCTCAAACCTCTAGCAGAGCCTCCGTGAACCACCACACAGGGTGCAGCTAAGGCGTGAGTGGGGGCTCCAGTTTCATCCACGCCCCACTCGCCAAGCCCTGGCATGAGATGCATCAGCCCAGAACACGAGGCACTACATTCTAATGCCCACCAAGGCACCACATGGGCAAGAGGCCCTACCCCCAGCCCCCACATCCAGCACCCTTCTAGTACCAGATTGAGGTCACTCTCTTGCACTGCAAATATGTGGGTGCTCTCTGAGAGAGAAGGCAGAGATCAAGCAGGCCCTGCGTGAACCTCAGTTTCCCCAGCTGACACGAGAAGGAGCCTCACTCACACCCCTTCTCCTACTGCCCCTTCCCCATCAGCCTGGGTGGGGACAGTGTCTGGGCCCAATCCCAACAATGCTTAATAAGATCCTTCCCAGAGCTCTGCTCCACAATCTTGATCTCTTCCCCAGCTATAATTTCCTGCCTGACTCAGGCCCCTCAAAGGCTGGAGGGAGGCAGCTGCAGCTGCTGATCCACAGCCCCCCACCCCCAGCCGCCAGCTCAAATCCTGACCCAGGAGGAAGAGGAGAGTCAAGAGAAGTGGTTCCATCATCCTCTACCTCTCCCTGCAAATGAGAAGGGGGCATTGCTAAGCAGTCTGGGGTCTGACCGACCTGGTCCTGGCTGGCCATTTCCCACTTCAGGCTTCTTTTCTCGAATCTAGAACTCCAGACTCCATGGATGGCATCTGAACTCAGAACCCAGTGAAATGTGGACAGGTCTCCAGCCCTGTGATCGGCAGCTGCAGGGCCTGCCTCCCAGCCAATCCCTGAGGACAATGCATTTTGCTGGAAGATTTCAAAGCATACCTTGGGTAACTGGAACGGAAGCCTGCTGGCACCTTTCCCCACTGCGGAACAGCAGAGAGGGAAACTGAGGCTCAAGGATAGCACCTGGGAGAAGGAGCTAAAAGTCCAAGCTCCTGAGGGAGCAGAAAGATCCTTCTCATCCATTTGGATGGCAAGCATGGATACTGGGAGCAATCTCTCCATCCCTACATACTCCAGCTCTGGCCTGCCTAAAGGTCTGAGCTGAGGTCCCTGGTGGAAGCAAACAATAACAATGATAATATCCCTTATGTTCATCAAACACCTGTTATGGAGTAGGTACAGGTAAACACTAAATGCATTGTCTCATTTAATCCTTACACACTCCAACTATGTAGATAATTTCATTATCCCCATTTACAGATGAGAAAACTAAGATACAGGCAGATCCTGTAACTGGCCCAAGGTCTGCAGTTAGTAAAGCCAGAATTCAAAGTCAGATGGCTAGCCTCACAGCTGGCCCTCTTAACCAGAATGGTGGACTTCCCCTCCCAGGTGATGGGACCATCCCTGCCCCAAGAGAGTGGGTCAGAAAGCCAGGACTTCCAGTCCCTGGAATCCTTCCCCTAATGGAGGTTCCTGGGGTCCTGGGGGCTCTAGGTCATGATCTTGGGGTTCTCCTTGCCCTCCAGGGAGAATTTAAGGTTATGTACAGGTTTTCCAATTCCCTACTTTGTAGCTATGCCCCCACCTCCACCTCCACCCTCCTGTCTACACTCCCTCCACCCACAAACATACACACATTACACACATGCTGAAGGCAACGTCAAGCGTCCTCTCTGAGAATCACAGGGAGACTGTTGCTCAACCAGGACACGCCCACTCACAGCACTGCAGGTTCCCAGACCCCTGCTCCCGCCCCGACGACGCTGCTGCTGCTCCCTCCCTGGTGCCCAGCCCCCATCCTCTCCCTGTCCAATTCCCCGGTCCCGCTATCCTCCTGAACAAGTGAGAAATCCATTCTGCCGTAACCGAGCCGCCCCATTCCCGTGTCCATTTCGCTTCCTTACCTCCTGGCCTTAACTCGAAGGCTTCTAGGGATTGGGAGGCAAGGGGCATTTCCAGGAACCCACCTTCCTTTCCCACGGAAATCTAAGAGTGATGCTTAAAACCCCAGGAACTTTATTCCGTATCCCCAAATCCACAGCCCTCCCACGGACTCCGGTGTTATCCTTCAGACTTCTGATCCAAGCCCAAGACATCCAGGGGTGTGTGCTGGGGGAGGGGCAGCAACTCCCCTCCCGGGTCCCAGCAGCCTGGGTGGAGACTCCCCCGGAGTCCCAAACTCTGCTGAGATCCAGGCTGACGACGGCCGAGACGGAGGGTCCCTGAGAGTGGAGGGTGAAAAGTCAGATCCAATGCCCGGGAGACTGCGGGAGGGGAGCACCTGGGAGGGGGAGGGTCGGAAGGGGCCAGGTGTAGCCAAGAGTATTTACCTGGCTGCGGAGGCAGAAGCGCAGGGGCAGGAAGCACGAGAAAAAGTACTTGCCCCATCGGATCACACAGGATAAGCACCAGCTCAGCCGAGTCATGCTGACCCCGAGAGTGGGCGCCTGGGGCGCGAGGGTCGGGAGCAGTGGACCGGCCGCTCCTGGCGCGGAGTTCCGGGGATGGAGCGCGTAGGAAGGCGGGCGCCCTGCGTCTGGTCTCCCGGAGGCTCAGCCTTGGAGGAGCAGCTCTTGTCCTGCCCCCTCTAGCGGGAGGAGCGCGGTGGGAGGCCCGCGCTGGGCTCCATCTCCGGGGAACCCCCCCGGGGCGCGGGCGGCAGGGGGCTCACACCCCCGGGGACTCTTCCTCCTCCCCTGCCTGCGTGACAGCCTCCGCCTCCTGCTTCCTGGGCGCGCTGCGGGGTGGGCGCGGCACCCCGACAACTTCTGAGGTTCGGAGAGCCGCGCCGGGGAGGCGGGAGGGGACCGGGCAGAGGCGGCGCCCGGCGCGGGGCGTCCACCTGAGAGCAAGGAGCGGCAGCCGCGGGAGCCCGGGCCGCGGCGGCAGCATTGTGCTCCCGGCTGCAGGGAGGGTGTGAGCCTGCATGTGTGCGTGTGCGCGGATTCCCTCCAGAGCCCACTCCAGTTCCCATATTGCTCCCCAGGGCATAATGTGATTAACTTAAACCGAGGCCTCCAGCTTCCATGACCCAAGCAGACACACCCTTGTGCCAGGCGCGCACGTGGGGACTCTATGCCGGTCTGGACCAGCTGTCCGGTCCCACCTCCAACCTCTTACCCTGGCCACACGCCCCGACTCCTCAGCCAGGATCTCTCTCTAGCCAACTCGGGTGTGAGGGCGCTCAGACGCCCAGAGCATCCAAAGAGCCCCCACAGGTTGGAAGCGGCCCTGCCTGGGAGGGAGGTGAGCTGGACCAGCGCTCTAAGGCTGGGGCTACACCCGCCTGCTCTGGGTTCAGGGCTCCACTTCCCATCTTCTCCCTCTGCCTGCCTTTGCCTGCCACTGCTGTGCTCAGCTGAACAGAGGATGGGGCCTCTCAGGAATATTGTGTGAGGCCATCCTATCAGGACCTAGAACTAGGAAAAGGGAAGAAAAGAGAGGGAAGGTGGAGGTCCTGGACTCTGGAGAGAGATGGAGAGAGACACAGAGACAGGGAGACAAAGGCAGAGAGAGGCCGGCGGAGACCCACAGACTGCAGAGAGCTGGAAGGGCAACCATGAGCTTTGCCCGGGGTTCTGTGGCTGCAGAGAAAGTGGGAGGGCAGGCAGCCTGCCAACCCTGGAGAGAAGAGGGGCGGAGGAGCTGCCAGGGGGCCTCTTCCGCAACAAGCGACACTGGAGCCCAGCCAGACCCCTCCCCCATACCCCTGGGGCTGGGCTCCCCTAGCACCATCGCAGGGCCATCATTCCAGGTGACAGCTGCCTCCCTGTCCCCTTCTTCTTCAGCACCAACTAGGGTCCCTTTCCCACTGTGTGGGCTGAGGTCCTGAAAGTTTCTCAGCTAGCTCACCCCTGCCCCCAAGCTCTCCTCTGCTCACCCTCCACGAAGGACTCCTCAGGCCCTGCCTGTCCCCACTGCAGCTCAGCTCTCCACCTCAAGATAAGGCCTGGAGTTCAGCATTTGGGAGCGACTAGCAGGACCCCAGGGAGGGAAAAGAAAGAGGCTCCTGCTGGCGAGTGGACAGAGAGTGGGGAAAGAGAGACATTAGGGACCCTAATCCCCTAACAACCCCCCAGCAGAGGGGATCACACTCTCCCCACCCCTCCCCCCACCAACCACCACACATGCTCTGGATAAAAGCTGAAAGGGCATCAGGGAGGTAGGAGGAGAGGTAGTGTGATCCCCACACTAAAGCGAGCCCAACTCCAACAGCACGGACCTTTGTTCATGCCCACAATCTCCAGGGAAGCCCCAGCACTGCTGAGTCCTGTTCCAAGTCTGCAGAGGGTGCCTTCCCTCTCTTCCAGGGGCCTTCAATCTCCATAGCTTCCCTATCCCATCTCAGAGGAAATAGATATGGGGAAATAGATAAGACATGAGACAGAAAGAAATGGGGTTCAATCCATAGCAAGTAGAATGAAGTTTCATCCAAAGAAATCACTTGTGGAATTTCTAAAATAGGAGGAAGTTATTCAGACAAGATTGGCTAAAGTGTGGCCCTGCCTAGCCTAAGAGAGGAGGACAAGATGACTTTTTCTTAAGAAAATTCTCAAAACCTTCTCAGCACGTAGGCATGAGAGACACTGGGCAAACAGAAGGAAAGAAGAGTGAACCAGTAGAAAGGGAAGGAAGTAATGATGACATCCAAGGGTTCCCCACCTGCAGTCAATAATGAACTGAGCTCAGCAGGGCAGAGTCCATTTCCAGCCATGCCCAGCAGGAGGTGCCTTAAGCCAAGGACCCTCCATAGAAAGAGGAGAGAGTCCAAGGCTTACAAGGACTTAAGGCCAGGCTTGCCACTGCCTGGAGGGTATCCCAGCATCCCACTTCCAACCTCTGGCCCCCCCATACCGCTTGTAGCTTCATGCCAAGTGTCTCAATACCTGAAGGTCAATGCCATATTGCCACAGGTACTCTATTCTGTTTTCCTCACCAAGGGAGGTCAGAATCCCAAGGATAACAGCTGCAGGATCCCCAGCCCTCCTAAAGCCACTCCAGAACCCCTGGAAAGTTCTAGCCAGGATCCCCTTTGCTGCTTCTTTCACCAAAATTCACATATGAGAGTGGGAGAGTTGGGTGGGGGGTTCTAATCCCAAATGGTCTTCTGTCAATCTTTGTCCTTTTTCTCCCTTAAAGCACTCAAAGCATCAGAAACTGTATCCAGGCTGGGTGCAGTGGCTCATGCCTGTAATGCTAGCACTTTGGATGGCCAAGGTGGGTGGATCACTTGAGGTCAGGAGTTCGGAAGCAGCCTAGCCAACATGGTGAAATCCCATCTCTAGTAAAAATACAAAAAAAAAAAAAAAAAAAATTAACCAGGTGTGGTGGTGGCGCCTGTAATCCTAGCTACTTGAGAAGCTGAGGCAGGAGAATCACTTGAACCTGGGAGGCGGAGGTTACAGTGAGCCAAGATTGTGCCACTGCACTCCAGCCTGGGTGACAGAACGAGACTCCATCTCGGCGGGGGTGGAAAAAGAAACTGCATCCAGCACCCGGTAGATGCTCAGTCCACCTTCCCTCCAGGCCCCTGAGTGTCAGGAATAGAGATGCAAAGCTCCTCCCAGTGGACCAGACACAGATGCTCAGATGCAGAGAACCACGTATTAGAGGCCAAAGCATCCCCCATAGGGAAGGACAGGGGAAGCCTGGGCAGGTTCTGGGCTGCCCTGGGAGCCTCATGCCAGGCCACATGAAGAGATCTCTCTACAGCCCCCATGCAGAGGTCCAAGAGTAGTTCCCAGCTCCTCACCCCTCCCTCCCCAGTGCAGCTTTTGAAGAGGTGGTCACCATCCTTCTGGGTTAACCCATCCTCTGGGGACTCCTTGTTCCCCTGCTCATGTGACGTGGCCCTCTCCAGGCCCCCACAAACCTCAGACCCATCTCCAAGCCTCAGCACCCCTGCTTGTCCTTCATCCTGCTCCTCTCCTCAGCCACAGAGTCCAGACTGGCAAGGGAGTGCTGTACTGGGGGTCTGGCCAGGAGTTGGAGGAGGAGGAATGACTTCTCTATACCCCACCATGTCCATGCAACCAGAGATCAGGATTCTGAGTGCAGGCTGGGGAGTGCAGGTGGGATGGAGCCCATGTTTGTGGACAGTGTCTGTTCTGGGCCTTTCTCCCCAAGTTTGCCCTGGCTCAGAGCTGGAAGGGCCCCTTTTTCCCTCAGAGATGCAAGAAAAGAACAGGAAACTTCTCAGAGGCAGCCAGCACAGGTGTTGGGGAAACAAGAGAGCAGGTCATGGGAGGAGGGCCCACCTGGCACAGGGCAGGCACAGAGCCTCCTCTGTCACAGGCCCTCAGGGCCACAGTGCCCCTGGCTGGTTTTGTCTGCAGGGGCACAAAGGCAGCTCCTGTTAAGGAGAATCACTTGGGCATCTGATCAGAGACTCCAGCTCTTGCTTTCACACCCAGAGAGAGATGCACAGAGACCACTCCCCCGGGACCCCCCAGCCTTTCTCCACCATTAGATGGGAACATCACTGTAAGCCCGCCTCTCCCCCACCCCCCCACCCCAACCTGCTGGAGAGATAGGGTTTCAGCACTCTCCCAGTCACAGAGATTCCTCCCATGCTTCCCAAGGGGCTGTCCCTTGGGTCCCACCTTCCAGGCAGGTTCCCAGGCCCCTCAGCACCTGCACCAGGGATGGATTTCACCAGCTGCACACATGGCTGAACTGCCCAGCCATATATACAAGGCACGGAACTCACACCCAGCCTCTCTCCATACAACAGAATACAGGTTCCTGCAGAGCTGGGCTCTATCTCATACGGACTCCATGTCAATGGCTCCTGGGCCTCCTCTGATCACCCCATTAAAGTCCTTCAATTGCTTTGAGCCTCAAAACTATGTGACATCAATACGTTCATTTCTTCCTAGCACTTAGAACTGTTTCTTGTTGGCTGTGCCGTGACTCACATCTGTAATCCCAGCACTTTGGGAGGCCAAGGCAGGAGGATCAAAGGTTAGGAGTTCAAGACCAGCCTGACCAACATAGAGAAATCCCATCTCTATTAAAAATACAAAAATCAGCCAGGTGCGACAGCACATACCTGTAATCCCAGCTACTCAGGAGGCTGAGGCAGGAGAATCACTTGAACTCAGGAGGTGGAGGTTGCAGTGAGCCCAGATCGTGCTGTTGCACTGCAGCCTGGGCAAAAAGAATGAAACTCCATCTAAAAAAAAAAGAAAAGAAAAGAACTGTTTCTTGTTGATACATTTGCTCACTTTTTCCCTGTCTCACCCCTTTCCCTACCAGAATGCCAGTCCTAGAAGCCCTTGTCAGTGTTCACGGCTGCATCCCTAGCACCTAGCATGGTACCTGCATTTGACCTACAAACATGAGTTATTTGGTAAGTTAATTAAAAGACTGCATGACAGGCTGGGCCTGGTGGCTCACGCCTGTAATCCCAGCACTTTGGGAGGTCGAGGCGGGTGGATAACCTGAGGTCGGGAGTTTGAGACCAACCTGACTAACATGGAGAAACCCCATCTCTACTAAAACTACTAAATTAGCTGAGCATGGTGCTGAATGCCTGTAGTCCCAGCTACTCAGAAGGCTGAAGCAGGAGAATCGCTTGAACCTGGGAGGCGGAAGTTGCGGTGAGCCGAGATCACGCCACTGCACTCCAGCCTGGGCAACAAGATCGAAACTCCGTCTCAAAAATAAAAATTAAAAATATATATAAAAGGATGGCAGGAAAGAAGGAAGGAAGGAAGAGAGGGAGGGAGGGAAGGAGGGAAGGGGAAGGGGAGGAGGGAGGAGGGAAGGAGGGAAGGAAGGAAGGAGGGAGGGAAGGAAGGAAGGAAGCTATTTCTGTGTCTAAATCCACTGGCTTCCTCCCACAATTGGATTATGGGCCAGGAGCAATTGTCATTTTCAGGGTTTTGCTGTCACTGTAGTGAGGACCATGAGGCCTTCATGCACCTCCAGTCCACACAACCCCTGATGAGAACCCCCATCTCCCTGTTCTGAAACAGCTCCCCAATATAGGACTGATTTCGGTTAAACTTGAACCCCTTCCCCTGCCCCTGATTTACATGAAGACATTGAGGCCCAGGGAGGTAAAGTGACTTGCCAGGGTCACACAGCTAGAAAGTGGCAGTGCCAGAACTGGAAGGAGGCCCTCATTCCTGAATCATGACATTTCCCTAGCACAGCCTTAGAGCCAGAAAAGCAGAGAGAAGGGAGAGCAGGAGGGAAGGGAGGGGGACAGAGAGGAGAGGAAATGTCTCTCCTCTCATAGCTATCTCAAGGGGGTAAGTTCCTAAATTCTTCTCCCTTTCACCACTACTATTCCAGGTCCCTGATCTCAGTCAAGCAGGAAGTTCCTCTTGATACCTAACTAACCTCCATCCCCACTCTCAAATTCCAGACCATTTCCTCTTAGCCTGTCTTGCCTAAGGAAGGAGAACAGCTTGATCACTCTCTTCTGCACAATGAATGGCTTCCGACCCTTGCAGCTCATTATTCAAGCCCCCGTCCCGCCCCACCCCCACCCCTCTTCATTCTCCAGGCTGAGAATCCCAGGTCCTCTGGGCCCCTTTCCAAATGATTTCCATCACCACCCAGCAGCTGACATGATAAACGGGGGTGGGGGTGGGGTGGGTATAGGCCTGGAGTGATGGTGGGTATCGATCCATGGGGAGCCCACAGGCCAGAGAAGCTGGAGATGGGGAGTGGGACAGGGGCCTGGGTCGCCTTGATTATCCCCCTGCCCTGGTGTGTGCTTTGCAGGGCCCAGAGTGGAGACTGCAGACCTAGGAGCTAGGCGCTGGGTCTGAGCCCAGCCTCCCACAATGAGATTAAAGCAGGGACTGTCTAATTGATTCTGATGGAACTGGGAGAGAGAGTGAGATGAATGGAGAGTGCAGGAGAGGGAGGAAGGAGGGCCAGGGAAAGGGGGAGGGCCTGTCTGGGAAGCCCAGTGGCATCAGCACTAGCTAAATCAATTACCCTCTACCCCCACCCCCAGCCGCTCCCGCTGCAGCCCCCTCCCCTTCCTGGGAAACCAGCCCACTGGCCAGTCTGTCCCTGAACTGGACAGAGAGGGTAGTTGCATTGGGAGGCACAAGGGGAGGGAAGCTGAGTTAAAGCTCCCAGTCCTAGGATCCAAGATGATGCAGAGAGGCTGCAACAGTGACAGTGACTGGCAGGGAGTTAGAGACCCCAGGAGAGAGAGACAGGAACGGGGGTGGGGTGGGAGACACGACAGATAATCAGGTCCCTGCCCACTTCAGGTCCATCCATCCAGCAGCTTCCCTCCACCCCTCTCGCTGCCACCCCACCCACCTCTCTCCCCTTGGCTCATCTCCCTGGGCTCCTCTCCAGGGCCCACTCCCAGACAATGGTTACTGCAGTGTGAGAAGGAGTGGGAAACAGGACTTCAGGACTCTCCAGAGCCCCACTCAGCCACGGCCCTCAGCCCGTGCCCTGCAGATAGCCAGAGAACTGTGAAAAGGACCGAGAGCAGGGGAGACCCAGGTCACCCAGACAGATCCTAGGTGGACCCAAGACTGAGATGAGGACAGGAGGCAGGAAATGGACCCTCCCAGAGAGACAACCCAAAACAGGAGAGGCACGGGGGCTGAGCCTGGCATCCAAGACTGGAGATGTGAGCAAGTGGTGAGAAGGAAGCATGCACAGCAGCAGGGCTGGAGGAACTAGCGAGGAAAGGGAGACGGGAGAAGGGTGGGAGGCTCCTGACCATCCATAAACAGCAGCGGGTGGCAGTGAAGGGTCAGCACCCTGGAGAGGGGAGAAGAGTAAAGGAATCAAAGAACGAGGAGAGAATGCAGCTGGCCAGCCAGGGAAACCGAGGTATAAAACAAGGTCGACACAGCCTCACATTGAGGCTCCAAAGCAAGCATGACTGCAAGCTCCCAGTGACTCCTGCCTCCCCAGGTCCAGACCACCGAAGGGACCAACCCGGAAGGAAGCATGGACTGAGACCCTCAAGAGCCCAGCTGCAGCCCCTGGGATCAGGAGCCTCCCTGGGCCAAGGGTCTCACAGCACTTGATTCCTGTCTAGAGAGTAGGCCACCATGAAGTCAGGTCCAGGACAAATTCCTAGGGGACTTCAAACCCCACCCCCCGAGTCCTTCACTGTCCATGGAAGCCAGGAGAGATGGCACTCAGTGTGCCCTGGCCGGACCCTGCATCCCCTCAAATCAAGGCTAGAGGCTCTCCTGGAGCCTGCAGACTTCCATTCTCTCTGCTGAACTGGATGGAACTATTGGCTTCCTTTCTCCCCCACCCCAAGTGTCCCAGACTCCTCTGTGATCCACTTGAACTTGGCTTCTGGCACATCCTATGCTCATTTTATCTGGTGGCTTTAGGGCAGAGAGGAGCAGGCTTAGCTCCAGGCAGACCAGAGATGAGGAGGTCTTCGATGGACCCTCCCTTGGGCAGCCTGGCCCAATCCCTGCCAGGGCCTCGCCAGCCCTGTGGATGTATACACTTGGGGCACTGCCCCTCTGGGAGCCTCAGTGTCCTCATCTGCAACATGGCTGCTGCTGTGTTTGGTTTTCTCTACTCCCAGAGTAGTTGACGGCATGCAGAAGAAAACATGTGAGTTGCATCATCTCCATTGTCCCCACCTTCACCTCCCAAAGAGAAGGATCCAGGTAGACAGCCAGCAAAGAGACCAAGATCAACTCCTGGCCCTGACACCTGTGGGCCGTGTGACCTTGGGGAGTTAGTTTTCAATGCTGAGCCTCTGCTTCCTCTTCTGCAAAATAGAGACTAGGATCCTAACCTCACGGAGTCATCGTGAGGATGAAATTTAATGTGAACACGCCTGGCGAGGGACCTGATTCATCGAGGCACCCTCGGGAGCTACTGAACAATATTCAGCCACAACCCCTCCAGGCTCTGCCAGCTGCACACTGCTCACCCCACACCCACCAGACAGACACTCCCCGCCAGAGCACCCTGTCTGGAACATGCAGTTCGCACCACTGTCCAGGGAATGGACGCCTGAGGGAGAGGAGCCAGGAGTCCCAGCAGGATGAGGCCAAAACAGCATTGTTAGGAGACACTGGAAGCAGGCCAGGGGTAAGGTAGAATGGGGGCACATGAAGAGGCTGGAACCCAAGAAGAGAGTGGAATTGGAGGTTACGACGTCTCTCAGTCCAAGAAGAGAAAGGAGGAAGCACAGCAACGATTTCTTGAGCGCCCTCCAGCCCAACTCAAGACAAGCACGAGGAAACAGGCTGGGACTAAAGCAAAAATACTTGAGTGAGACAACAGACAGAACTTCCGATGAGATACCACACTGCCAGAGAGGCCTCTCTTTTCACCCTTCGATTTCCATTCTATTCCCCATGCTCTTCTTCTAAACTCCAAATGAGGTCTGAGTCTTCAGTATCCCATGACATCGCATAACATCTCACTTTCCGAGGCCCTGGCTCAACCTAGCAGGAAAACAGGCTGACGCTGCTGCCCCTGTCCCCAGATTTCCAATCTCACTTGGCCTTGAACTCTCTGTATGAATTCTCTTGCAGAAACCAAAACCCATTTTGGGAAATGAGGCCACTTCCCATGCAGACATCCGTTCCCATGCTTCAGAGCCCTTCCCCAACCAGGCCTCACCTGGGCCATTCAGATTGTCCCCTTGTTAAGTTTTCTGTCTCTGAGAGGCAGACTGAAGTGCACAGCCTGAGGATGTGCGGTGGCAGCCGGGAAGCAACTAAGGGACAGGAAGGAGTCTAGGACTTGAATAGAAAGGGGACAGACATGTTTTCTTTATGGGGCCAAAGGAAGAAAGCAAACACTGGCCTAGAAATAGACAAATTGTATACAACATATACAGACACACATAAAGCACATGTCACCCGAGGGATGAGGAGGGTGCCCTGGAGGACAAGGGTGAAGGCTGGGACCCTGTAGACAGGGAGTGAGGGACTGCGAGAGAGAAGAATGGAAAAGGAAAGAATTGGGTCTTTCCAGAAGGAGAAAAGTACATACTAAAGGAACTTTCTGGCCATTCGTGGATCCAAGTAACTGTGCTGACATGCAAACTGAATGCAAAAGAGCATGCAAATGAGGTAGCTTGCCAGTTAATTCTTAGTCTATGTCACCTTGACTATAATGGGGTGACAGTTTGGGGGCTGCCCTAGAGGTAAGAACTACCCCGATCCTCCTCCATGAGCCCCCATCTCCCTGGAGAAAGCCCCTCTTTCCCTCCAGGCTTGGGCACCAAGGAGGGGACTATTGGGGCCTCTTTCCACCCTTGGGTCTCTTTCTAGGCCTGCAGGCCCCTTCATGCCTCTTCTCTGCCCACCCTAAACTTCCTGCTTCTGCAAGGGGCTTGCCCTTTAGCCTCAGAGCAGGGAGGCCCTAAGGAAAGATTTCTGTTGATGAAAAGAGGAAGGGAGTCCGGAAAGGGGAAATCAGCTACAATCATGAGGTCAGGTCAGGATCAAACCCCGATGCCTCCCCAGTGCGCCCTGTTCTCTGACTTCATACCCTGGCTGACTAGGAAGTGCTGCCTGATATCTGACCTCCCGCCCTCCTGCTGTTTTCAAGCTGGCTTCAAACCTCACCGTCCTGTCAATGGCCTCAAGACCATCCCTAAGACAAGGAAGAAGAGGGTCCAGAGGAGCCATCCCGCTGTCTGCTCCCTGGCTGCAGCCTCCCCACTGCCCTACTCTTTTTTGCAGGTGAGGGAGCCGAGCCCAGAAATGTGAAGTGGAGCCTCAGGGTGCAGTGGGCCAGTTGAACACGTTGACTTTTGTTCCCTCTCAGACTCCCACTAAAACAACAGTAAGGGGTTCTTTTTTTTGTTTTTAATTGAAGCATAAGTCCAAGAGGGAAAAAAAAGAAGAGAAAATGGCAAAGAGAGCGAGCAGACGTCCAGCAGTGTGCAGTGCCCAGCTGTGGCAGCTGTGGGGGTGCTTAAATACTTCCGTGCCAGTGGGTGAACAGCTGTGGCACCCCACAGGTCCCATGCGCCAGCCTCTCCCCTGGATCGGCAGTCCTCTCCTCAATTCAGCAAGGAAAGGGCCAACTCCTGGCCCAGCAGGGAACCTAAGGACCCCTCCAGCCTAGCATCCAGTCACTAAAATGGCTGGTTAAATAACTTGATATCACCCCTGACAACAGTGTCAGAATTCTGGGAGCCAAAGAGTGACAGGCAAATAGGAATAATAAGCCTGAGAACGCTGACCCCTGAGCTGCCTGGAGAACCGCCGAGAAGCAGCCAGGTTCGCTCACAGAACAGACCACCCAAAGGCTCAGAATTGGTGGCTCAGATGCCTTTGGAGATGGGGTAAACGCGACCCTAAACATGAAGATTGGCCATGTGGTGGCTCATGCCTGTGATCCCAGCACTTTGGGAGGCCAAGGTAGGTGGATCACCTGAAGTCAGGAGTTCGAGATCAGCCTGGCCAACCTGGTGAAACCCTGTCTCCACTAAAAATACAAAAATTAGCTGGATGTGGTGGCAGACGCCTGTAATCCCAGCCACTCAGGAGGCTGAGGCAGGAGAATCACTTGAACCCAGGAGACGGAGGTTGCAGTGAGCTGAGATAGCACCACTGCACTCCGGCCTAGGCGACAGAGTAAGACTCAGTATCAGTAAATAAATAAATTAAATTAAATTAAAAAAGGAAGATTGGTAGAATATGGGAGAAGAACTTCCATGTCCCGCTGTCATCCCAGACCCTGCAGAAGACAGGAGGTTCATTACAGACAGAGGAGAACAGCCAGGCCGTGGCCTGAGGACAGCAGGCCCCATTGATCGGACTTTGAGGCTGGAGAGGTGCTGAGTTGAGGGCCTGAGGACTAGCAAAAAGTGAGTGTTTGCTACCTGACTGTGACCCGCCCCAGGCAGAAAAGTGGAGGCCCAAGAGCAGGAACCCAAAGATACCGACAGGAGTTCCCCCAAGGAAGCACGCAGCCAGATACCTCAGAGCAACCAATCTGCCCTTTACTAGCTCTCTACTGAGGAAGCTTGCAGGGTAAGGGAGGAGAGCAAAGGCCACTCGGAAGAATCCAGCACGATGCGGGAAGAAAGAGCTGCAAGATAAGCAGCCATTAATGTACTCAGCGAGATGAGAGAAGACGGTGCATCCGCAAACAAGAACGAGACGCTGTCAGCGAGAAAGAACATTCGGAGAACAAACACAGCCTTGGAACTGTGGACGCCAGAGTCCCTGGCAGAGCCCTGAATGCGCCTGTGCCAGGCAGCCGCTGACCCCAGCCCCCGCCCCACTCCTCACCACGCGGGCAGGAGGCTAGGTCCTGCAGCTCTGCACAGCCCTCGGGCCACAGGACCTCCCGATGGAGAACGAGGCCAAAATCTGGAGACCAAGAGGGGAAATGGAGGCCCAGGCTTGGGAAGGGCGGGCCACAGGCCCAGAAGGAAGAGACAGAGAGGCCAGGGCAGGGAATGAAAAGGGACGAGGACTGCCAGGCTGAAGAGCCTGTGGAAAGCCCCTCTGGACTCTGTCACCCATGGACCCAGCAGAGATTGCCTAATAGCAGTTCCAAGAGGCAGAAAGCGTCCATCTTCCGGGTAGGAAAGTTGATGCCCAGAGCCTACAGCAAGTGGAGCAGGCTCATCACTCAACCTACAGCACAACCGCTGCCTTACATGTGGAGGCTCCGTGCGTCGTCTCATGGTCTGCACCTGAGTTTGAGTTCTGCCTTTATCACATACCCGCTAGGACCCCGGGGTGGATCCCGGCACTCCCCGTACCTCTCTCTGCCCATGTGTTGCCCACCAGTGCCAGAAGCTTCCTCCCACGAGTCACTGGGGCCAGGCTCTCCATCCAGGCTTCCAGTTGCAGCAGGGTAGGGGAAGTCCTCAGGGTCCCCAGCAGACATGTCACCCAAGGACACCAGGAGGGATCTGGAGGGCTAGACCCTCTCTCTGCCCTGGATTGCTCTGAAAGCACACCAGGCATGGTCTATTTTTAGCCGGGACCCAGCAGGCAGCCAGCCACCCAGTGCTATTCTAGACTGTGGGTCAGCAGGCTGGCCAGGGTGAAGGGGAGCCGTGGCTGAGGCTGAGGAGCACTTCCAGAAGACCTCAGAGAAGGGGAAGGGCAGAGGGGTTGAGCTGGGAGAACTCAGGGGAAGGCTGAGATACTGGGAGGGCAGAGGGTGAAGGGGCTTCCCTGAGACTAGCATCAAGGGCGAGGAGGGTCAGACCTGGACTCTTCTCAGCACCCAGGAAGGAAGGCTGCCCAGTGAGAAGGCAGGATAGGCATAGAGAGAGTGAGCTAGAGGAGGAGAGAGGGCAGGGGAGGGAAAGGAGAGACAGACGGAGGAGCAGGTAGAGAGTCAGAGTGACAGGGAGACTCAGACAGCAGCAGTGGAGGTAGTGATGGTGACAGCCCCCACTCCCGGGCTGAGGGTCGATGTCCAGGCCCCTACCCACCACTCCCAGGCCTGACGGCCTCCTCTCAAAAGAGCCCAGCCTCCTTTCTCCCACTAAGGCCACTCAGCCTTGGCCTAGGAGGCCTGAGACCACGCCACATCCCTGAATCCTTTCAAGACCCCTCTCTGCCCCACAAGTTACATATAAAGGATGTCAAGCTGGGACAGGGATACGCACACACGCACACACACATATACACACACACAGGCACACATGGCCTCCTGGGAGGAGGGGACAATGGAGAGGGGACAGGGGTGTCCCTTTGTCCCCCTGCCTGGCCTTGGGAGCGCAAATCCACACAAAGAGCTTCACAAAGGGCCTCTGGTTCACAGAGGGGGAGATAAATGGGGGGAGGGACAGAGGGGAGCCCCCAGAGTGGAAATGCCCAGTCAGTGGCTCTGGGAAGCAAGATGGGGGGCTGTTCTCACAGCCCAGAGGCAGTTAAAGAGCTTAGGGGGAAGGGGCAGCAGGAAGGGGTGGAGGGCTGGGGGTGGCAGAGATGGAGGATGGGACTCCATCTCTCAGGAGTGGGGAGAAAGCTGGGCCAAAAGTCACCTCCTGGTGATGGGGCTGTCAGAAGTGCCAACCTGAAGGACATTACTGAGGGAGTGGGAGCTGGGCTTCCTTGCCCAGCCTAAGCCAGGGACAACAGGCCAGACTCCACCCCATCCTCAAGGAAAGTGACTGCCACAGATGCTCCCATCACGTGGCCTCACATCTGACTGAAACAGGGCCCCGGTGCCTTCAGGCTCAAAGGCCAGTCTAGGGAGGAGGTTCCAGGACAGGGGCTGCAGACTAGTCACGGAAGACAATGACCTCTTGCTACCAAGGGACCATTGGGAACAAGAGGAAGTGCTCCCCACTAGAGGGTCCGGGCTGAGGGGCCTGTGCCTCTCAGCAGAAGCAGGGAGGAGATGCAGGAGAGGCCAAATGCAGAGGGCTGGGAACCCCAAGACTTGGCTCGCATACAACTCTGCACTAATAATGGAGAGATCCTGGGCCTCAACCTTCCCTCCGTGAAACAGGGTAATTATGATGCCCAGGTGTCCTTTCAGGGCTGTTGTGGGCATAGGGGAGTCTCTTTGTAATTTAAAGGCATTCATTATCATGACTGCTAACTGCCTTCTGGCCTGCCTGGGAGTCAGAGACCCCAGGCCCAGGGCTCTCCCCCATTCCTGATCCCCCTCAGCTCCGGTCAAGTCAGCAAGTGAAGGGGTCAACTAGATGACCTCAAAGGCCCCTTCCAACGAGAGAAGGAAATGGATGTTTCTTGAGCACCTGCTTCATGCTGGGAACTTTCCATACCTTACCCACCTTAATCCTCTCACTAACCCTGTGAGGTAGGTGTTATTATTCCCATTTTCCAGATGAGGAAACAGAGGCTCACAATATGAGTGGGTGGCAGAGCCTGGACTTACAGCCAAATCAGCCTGAGCCCTGGTCAGGTCCATGCTTTTCCCACCAGCCCTCCTTGTTATGTTGCTGTGAGGGTCTGAGCTCATCTGTCCCCCACCCTCACCCCCAATGCCTTAACCCCAGAGAGGAGCTCCCAAAACAGCCTCCTCTGCCCACACCCATCCCTAGCTGACCTCAGAAGTCAGCGGACTTCAGAGAGTGACGAAAGAGGACGAGGAGATGCCCATGAGGACAGAATGCAGGCAGGTTCCAACCTCACTGCCTGCCCACTGTATCCCAGAGCTTGGCATATGCTCTATACTCTGAAGCTGATGCTTTGCCACAGCCGCTGAGGTGGGCTTTAGTCTGCCCATTCTACAGGTGAGGAAGCTGAAGATCAATCAGAGTCACTAAGCAGTTTGCCCAGGGCACCCCACTAGAAAGTAGTAAGAAAGGACTCTGAGTCCCCATTCCCTCTGCTGCAGGTTCCCCTCTGAGCTGAAGCCTTGGGGACGTAGTGTGGAGTCACATCGGGAGCAAAGGGTCTTGGGAAAGATGCAAGAGAACCACAAAGAAACTATCCACACCCCCACATCCCCGGAATACTACCTCCAACATACCCACGTCCCTGCCTGCTTTGCTGCAATCCCATTAACAGGCAAGGAAATAAATTAGCCCTGCTTAGCATATTGAGTGGCGGGAGTTCAAGAGGCCGTCTGGGTGCCTCACACATCTCAATGCAGTCTGCCAGCTGCTGCAGTGGTGGGGAGCTGTTGTGGGCAGTGGAGGCAGGGGACAGTCTGGCCTGGTCTGACCTCCCGCAGATGCCCTCAGCTCAGTGCCCAGAAATAGTCTCTCCTGCTATAGCTTCATTCCCCTAATGGTACTGCAGCTTGGCAGCGGCTCTGAGCACCCCTGCCCCACACATCAGCCAGCCCAGGCCAGCCCCAGAGGACCCCAAGGTTAGTGTCGGGGAGTGGGAGGCTGCCCATTCTCCCCCAGCATGAGCTTTGGTGTCCAAGGCTATGTCCAGGGGAAGAGGAGACAAGCACAATGCCTATTCCTGAATGCCCCTACCCAGACCCCTCACTGGCCTAGTGTACCCATGCCTCAGTTTCCCCCTTAGCACAGAAGCATCCCAAGCAGAAAGGAGAAGTGGGAAAGGGAACAGACAGGGTGTCAGAGGCCAGATGAGATCAGCACCATGTCATAACACAACTGGAGAAAGGGATATTAACTCAACAGCCAAGAGCCAGCCTAACGCCAGGAGGGCTGGCAGCCAGGCTGAGCAGGCCTAGGCCGGGAGGGAGCACGATAGCCCATGGCCCAGCCTGCTACCTCCTTCTAGGTGCTTGGTCACCCCTGCCCACCCCTCCCAGGCTACCTCTGACCCCCTAGACTAAAGGCCCTGGACTCTGTCATGCCTCAAGGCCCTGCAGCAGCTACAGCAGTACGGTTTGCAGGCCTTCTGCTGCAGGAAGCAGAAATGACAAGGGCCCCAGCTTCGTGCTTTATTTTGCTTTTTGAGACAGAGTCTTGCTGTGTCACTCAGGCAGAAGTGTGGTAGCATGATCTCAGCTCATTGCAACCTCTGCCTCCCAGGTTCAAGAGATTCTCCTGCCTCAGCCTCCTGAGTAGCTGGGATGGCAGGCATGCACCACCACTCCCAGCTAATATTTTGTGTTTTTAGTAGAGTCTGGGTTTCACCATGTTCATCAGACTGCTCTCAAACTCCCGACCTCAGGTGATCCGCCCACCTTGGCCTCCCAAAGTGCTAGGATTACAGGCGTGAGCCACCACGCCCGGCCTAGCTGTGTACTTTAAAATCCATTGCTGTGTTTGCTGAGGCCAGGGCTCCCACAGGCTTCTCCTTACCATTGGCAAAATGCAGTGGTGATATTAAGGCAGACCCCTTCCTGGGAGACACGACGTTTCTTTTTTTTTTTTTTTTTGAGGGGAAGTTTTGCTCTCGTTGCCCTGGCTGGAATGCAATGGCGTGATCTCAGCTCACTGCAATCTCTATCTCCTGGGTTCAAATGATTCTCCTGCCTCAGCCTCCTGAGTAGTTGGGATTATAGGCACCCACCACCACGCCCAGGTAATTTTTGCATTTTTAGTAGAGAGGGGATTTCACCATGTTGGTCATGCTGGTCTCGAACTCCTGACTTCGTGATACACCTGCCTCAGCCTCCCAAAGTGTTGGGATTACAGGCGTGAGTCACTGCACCGGGCTTAACTTTTTAAATTCTATTTTTTTAGCGATCACCCAGGCTGGCGTGAAATGGTAAAATCTTAGCTGACTATAGCCAAACTCCTGGGTTCAAGTGAGCCTCCCGTCTCCACCTGTCAGGTAGCTGGGATTACAGGTGCAATCACCCGACTGGCACTAGATCTTTCTAGATCAACTTCCCCTCCAAAGCTCCCTGTTGGCTTTGCTGAACTCCCCTCGGAGTGCACTGAGGCGAGGCTGCGTCCTCCAGGCCTCTTTCCTCTTTCCTCTCTCCTTCCCTTGGGGTCAGATTTACATTGCGGCGTGAGGCTCTCCCAGCCTCCCCTAGCTCTTTCATTTCAAAATTGGGCATTTCCCCTAGTAAAATCCTCCATTCAATCAGATCTTGTTTCTCAGAAGACTTAGACTAAAGTCCCTAGACAATGACATCATCCCTTAGACAATGACGCCATCAATAATAACATCTTGATTAAGAGCTGTCAATGTGTTGCACACTCACTAAATGCTTCTAGAGCAGTGGGGAAACCAAGGCACATAGAGGTTGCATAAGATGTTTATCAACACACAGCCCTCAAGTGGCCAAGCCCAAGTGAAACAGTGTAAGCTGGAAGGCCGCTTGTGTACCTACTCCCCCACAGATGACACAGATGCCAGCCATCCCTACCGCCTGCCTTTCAGGGGAAGAAAGAGGGTAGAAAAGCGACTTGAGGCTCCTGAGGAGAGGATGAGACAGACTCACAAGAAGACACAGATGGAGCAGGAGAGCGACTGAAGGAGAGAAAGGAGGCAGACAGGAGGCCAAAGGAGACCAGGAGCAGAGCCCACTCTGGCCCCAAAAATCCTGACCTGCAAGCAAAAGCCCCTCTATCTCCCTAGGGCAGGGCCAGGTTGGAACATTAGACCCAAGGAAGCAGAAGAGAAAGGAGAAGGTGGCTGTAGGGCACTTTCCCTCCCAACCACTTCTGGCCATCCTTCGCCAAATGCACCCCATCCCCACCTCCCTCCAGCCCTTTCCCCACCCACCACGTGTGTCAGGAGACTGCACGACAGGTGCCCCACACAGCACCGAGATCGGGAGACTCCAGCCCCACTCATCCCTCCCTCCTCACCCTCCAGCCCCTCAAGGGCAGGGCGAAGAGGCCTAGCTTGGGTCCAGGATCCCAAGAAAGCCAGGCCTGTCCCCTGCCCATCTCCCATGGGAGTGACGTCTGGGCTGGCAGCAGGTAAAACTGAGCCAAGAGGACACGGCGGAGGGCCAGCGCATGAGGTGAGCTCTCGGCCCAGATCCTCGGGAGGCTTAAGTTCTTGGGGTTACTGGCTGGGGTGTTGAGGACTTGGTGGAGGAGAAGTCAGGGAGGAGGAAGGGCAATCGCCTTCCATGAGGCCCACGAAGGGAGGAGAGACTTTACCGAAGACATAATACCCATGCCACACACACACACACACAAACATAGACACACACAAGCTCATTCCCATTCAGCCCAGCCATGTGAGAAACACCCATCAGCTCCTCCAGTCACCTTACACCCCCCTGTTGTCCTCCACCCTGAGCCAGGGATAGTTTAAAATGTCGACCCCTCTCTTGGGGGCCTTACAGGGGCTCCTCGGCCTACACGATAAGTGTAAAGCCCAAACTCTTCTTCAGCTTGGCATTCAAGGCCCTTTCCATGCAGACATATCTCTTTTTTTTTTTTTTTTTTTTTTCTTTATATGGAGTTTTGCTCTTGTTGCCCAGGCTGGAGAGCAATGGCACAATCTTGGCTCACTGCAGCTTCAGCCTCTTGGGTTTAAGCAATTCTCCTGCCTCAGCCTCCCGAGTAGCTGGGATTACAGGCACCTGCTGCCACGTCCAGCTAACTTTTTGTATTTTTAGCAGAGACGAGGTTTCACTATGCTGGCCAGGCTGATCTCAAACTCCTGACCTCAGGCGATCAACCCACCTTGGCCTCCCAAAGTGCTGGAATTGCAGGGGTGAGCCACCGGGCCCGGCCCCACATCTTTTCCAGCCTCTGATCCTGCCTCTCCCCTGACCCTACTCTGAACCCACACTTAACCACTCCACTCTCTGAGGGCACCCCATGCTTCTAGCACCTCTGCACCTGACTGAAATGGCCTTGCCTCTCCCTCTGGGTAGGTGAACTCCTACTCAACCTTTTAGGAACTTGTTCAAGGTGTCACCTCCTCTAGGAGGGCATTCCAGACTGCCCCGGGCAGAACAGGTCAGTCTCTGCTCTAGAACCAGGGGACAGCCCTGGGCACAGTGTCTCAGGGTGATGTGTTGGACCCTCTGCCTCCTGCACTGACCTCCCAGGAGAGGATGGGGTGGAGATGGCATGTGTATGCATAGGGCTTGGCAGGGGTGAGGGGACGGTGGGGAAGAGGAAAGGCTGGAGGGTGGATAGGGAAAGAAGATGGCAGATGAGTAGAGGAAGCGATGAGCAGAAAGGCAGAGGGGCTGAAAGGTGAGCAGACAGGTGAGGATTCAGAGGGTTCCCCAGTGCACAGCCAGCATCCACCCAGAGGCTCCAGGCCAGACACGCTGCAGACGGCGGCTGGGTCAGAAGACTCTAAGGACTGCATCCGGAGACTCCAGCCCACCCTGCACCCCTCTGTTTCAGCCATGGCAGGAGAAGGTGGGGGAAGTGGGATTTGGTGGCAACACTCAGAAGTTTCTGGGAAGGGATGCTGGCAGGAATGCCAAGACGAGCCGGCCCAGAGGACACCCCTTTCCAGCATCCTGGTGACTGCCACTTCTGCCAGCCCCCACTGGTCACCTGGCTCTTAAGTCCTTTCTCATGCAATTCAAACCCCAAAAAGTTCTTCTGTCAGTTGACTTCCTCTGACCCTGCACACATTCCTATCTGACTTCCAGCTATGCGTGAGCTGACCCCCACTGGCCTTACCCCACCCCCATCCCCACACCTGCACCTCCTGCTGGGTGCCCAGAGGAGCTCAGGCCCAGGTGGGGCCCTGGGCCCAGGGGAGACCATTATTTCCCAGACAGAACAGCTCCACCCGTACAGCAGGCCACCCAGGCCTGTCACCACCATCCTCTTGCACTTGCCCTATCTGTGTGCTCTCTCCTGTCTGTAGGGTCTCTACCTGTCCCCCTCTCACCATTCATCCAGCCATCCCTTGGGCAACCTTTATTGAGTATCCACTTGTCACAGGTCCTTTGCTAAGTGCCTGGGGTACCAAGTCCACTAAAGCTTGGCACTGGCCTGAAAACCTTGGCTCATGGACTTTCTGGGGAGACAGACTTTAGACAGCAGCCGAAGCACCCAGCACGCTCATATCCCAGGCCAGAAAGAAACTCTAGAGCTTGGGGTCTCCCATCCCCTATCCCTGGGGTAGATTTGCAGGTTCCTGCTCTGGGTTTTACAGCTACTCAGGCTTCGAGGAGGAGGGGCTGGCCAAAAGCACCAGGGCTGGGGTCTTGGGGGTGGAGGTGAATTTAAGAATCAGAACTGGGACAGTCAGCAAGGGAATCTGGCTCCCAGGAAGAGCCCGGGTCCCCTTTTCTCCCCACTACTTGGCATCTCTGCAGATGGCAGCCTCCACTTCCCACTCACAGGCTGTGGCCCTTCTGGGGGCTGCCTTGGCTTGCCTGCCCTTGGCACCACACTCTGTCCCAGTGCCGGGAGCCCTGGGCAAGTTCCTACATCAAACGAGGAGGCAGTGGCTGGCTTCTTGCCTGTCCGGAAAGAGGGAACAAATAGAGGGTGTGGCCTTATCTTCAGCCTCACACCCTTCTGCCCCTGCTAGAAGCCCAGCCCTGCCCCCAGAGAGTGGATAAGACTTAGAGAGGTGATCCGTGGGCCCCCACCCACCCCACTCCAAGACAGGACTCCAGAGCTTCTTCCTCCTTTCCCTCCTGAGGCCCAAAAGGCCGGTGGGGCAAGAGAACTGAGAAGAATCATTACGAAGGGACATATGAGGGTGCTAGAGAATCTTTGCCCAACCCCAAGACGTCCCTCACCCCCATCATCAAGGTCCTGAAGTTCTCCCTTCATCCAATGATTCCTTTGACCCTGGGACACGTGGGTTTTCCAGAGATACCATCAGAATGGAGGGATACATATAAGAACTGAGATTTGAGTGTGTGATCTTCAAACGACATGCATGGAAGTGTTCTTAGCAGTACTATTCACAGTAGCCCAAAACTAGAAACGACTCGAATGCCTGTCAAGAGCAGAATGGATACATCGATAGTGTCTTCACACAGTGGGACGCTGTCCAGCAATGAGAAGGAAAGCTCTAAACCACACCCAGGAACATAGATAAAATTCACAACCATGATATTGAGCACAAAAGGATACATATGATGTGCTCCACTGATTACAAGTACCATTCCATTCATTAGACATTCTGGAACAGGCAACTCCCTGTGGTTAGATGTCAGGATGGCGAGCTGCCCTCCAAGGGGGATTAGTGACTGGAAGGGGCAGGAGGCACCTTCTGAGAGCTGGCACGGTTCTGTTTCTAGACTCTGCATGCCAAGTATGTGAGCACATGTGTGTGTTCAGACAGTGGGAAGTTTGTACACTTTTCTGTATTTATGAAATATTTCAACACGCTAATACAGACAAATGTCTGATGCCGCCTTGACAGCCATCATCTCTGTGAGATAAGAGGGGTCATTTTTTTTTTTTTGAGACAGCCTGTCACCAAGCTGGAGTGCAGTGGCACAATCTCAACTCACTGCAACCTCCAACTCCCTGATTCAAACGATTCTCCTGCCTCAGCCTCCTGAGTAGCTGGGATTACAGGCAACCATCACCACGCCCAGCTATTTTTTGTATTTTTAGTAGAGATGGGTTTCACAATGTTGGCCAGGATGGTCACGATCTTTTGACCCCTTGATTTACCTGCCTCTCCTCCCAAAGTTCTGGGATTACAGTCGTGAGCCACAGTGCCCTGCCAAGAGGGGTCATTTTCAACTTCCTCCTGCTCCTTCTCACCCACACCCAAGCCATCTCCACGTCCAGTCCTTTCTCCCAAGTTAGTCGTGGCCCCACTCAGCCCTCTCCCCAGCCAACCATCTCTAACCCTCACCACCTGGCACCTCCCGAAGACAGCTGCCCTGCCTGCCGGGTGCCTTGCTTTGCCTCTCCCCTTCCCAATCCATAAATACACGCAGCGTGCATGGGAGGGCGCCAGGGGAGCCAGGAGCAGCAGGGAAAGCCTCTGTACACTTCTGCAACAGCTCCCAGCTCTTCTCCATCCGCGGACCTTCAAGTCAGCTGCTCCGACCACCTGGAGCGCTTCTCCCTCCCAGCTGCTCCTGCTTCGGTTCCTCTTTCAGTTGCCACTTCCTTCACCTTCCCAGCAATCCCTCTATGATTCTCACCCGTCATATCCTGAACTCACCCTCCATAGCACCGTCTCCAGTCATGTGGTTCTCTGTACAGCGACTTGTTTGCAGTCTGCTCTATCTCTCCCACTAAATTGACAACCCCCTGAGGGCAAGGACCGGGGCTGTCTGCTTTCTGCCCTATCCCCAGCCCCAAGCTCCATGCCAGGCCTATAGCAGGCACTCAAAAATGCTTGAATCAGTGTTGAATAAATGAATGGCCAAGCACATCTATCTTACAGACAGTCTCTGGGGAAAACAAAAGTTGCATCTGGGGATTAAATTCTCACTTGTCTGGACCCAAGACTCCTGGGATGTGGTCCCAGAACTGACGCTCACTTCTAGTGTGACCTTGGGCAAGTCACACTGAAGAATCCCTCTCTGGCCCTCAGTGTGCTGTTTTGAAATGCAGGGGGTGGATAAATCAGGGGTATGGGGGGGCTTGAAGAAATATATCACATTGTGTATGTTTGCACAGTGGCTAAATGTGTCTGTGTCAATGTGTGTGACTATGTGTGAGCATGTGTGTATGAATGTGTGAGTGTGTGAAAGTGTGGGACTGTATGAGTGTGTATGTGTATGAATATATGTGTGTGAGCATGTTTGTGTGTGAGTGGGTGTATGTGCATATAAGTATATATGTGCATGTGTGTCTGTGTGTGTATAAGTGTGTGTGAGCATGTCTGTGTGTGAGTGTATGTGAGTATGCCTGTGTATATGAGTGTGTGTATGTGTGGATGAGTATGTGTATCTGTGTGTGTGTGTGAGCATGTCTGTGTGTTTGAGTGTGTCTTGTGAGTGTGAGCATGCCTGTGCGTATGAGTGTGTGAGTATGCCTGTATGAGTATGTGAGTATGTGTGTCTTGTGTGTGTGTGTGTCTATGTGTGTCTGTGTGTGCACCTTCTCCCTAGCAAGAGCACCCACAGGT
>PVKP010019912.1:0-41580 GCA_004027715.1 Plecturocebus donacophilus | reverse complement strand
GTGTGTGTGTGTGTGTGTGTGTGTGTGTGTGTGTGTGTGTGTGTGTGTGTGTGTGTGTGCATGTTTAAGAGATGGAGGCGGATTCTAGATCATATCTACTGAGCTTGCATTTTTGTCCAAATTCAGATCGACTTCTTGGCCTTTCAGTACATGTAAGCCAACCATGTAAGACCCAAGGAACAGGTCTCATAGGGTGTGGCGATTCCTGCAGGAGGCAGGTAGGGGGTATCTGAGCAGGCAGATGACAAGGGATGTGTTAATGGTAAAATAACTGGCAGCGAAAGCCATTTCAGGTAGGTGGTCCTACTTGAATGCCCACTCCCAAGCACATCTGTGAAGCACTGTGTCATTCCTGGAGCCAGGCCTGATGTGCCAGCTTTGCTTGCCTACCACGCCCCTCCCCAGGCCTTTGCTAGGAGCTCTAGACTCATAAGCCCGGACCAGCTCTGGCATCCCATTGCCTGGGCATCTCCCTGCTTCCAGGCTGCAGGCCCCAGGAGAGAGGAGGCTGTGGCCCAAGGCTGAGGACAACAGCCAGGGCCCAAGGCCGCTTAAGGAAAAGCCACAGCTCCATTGTATAGACCTGTAGACAGATGGGTAAACTCAGAGGAAATGAGTTGCCTTAATGCACAGACTGACAGCCATGTGCTACGTCTACCCAGTCAGGCTCAAACTGGGTTTCCCAAGACAGTGACCAACCTTCCCAGTTTGCTAAGGACTGAAGGGGTTTCAGGACATTGGCCAATCAGGATGAGTTTGATCGCCTGTTCCCAGAGGTTTCCGGAGCGTGCATGGGGACAGGCAGGACTGGTAGGCTGGGAGTTCTGGGATGTCAGGTCAAGGATGGGAATTCCCCTCCCTCCAGGGAGCCTGGGGTCTGCTCCCAGGGCTGCTTTCCCAGAAGCCAGAGCCCCCTCGCCCCGTGGGGCTTGGAGGGGGAGTGCTGAAAAGGAGGGATGGAAGAATCTAGGCATGAGTATGCATGCGTCTGTGCATGTAGAGATCTCGTGTGCGTGGTGTGTGTTTGTGTGTACGTGTACCTGCTCGCACATGCGCATGCCTATGTGCAAGTCGTCTTATCAGTGGCCAATGAGAGAAAGTACCCAATGTGAAGGTGCTGTGTGAAGCTGCTTGGGTATGAAACGTGTGAGCTGTGAGAATTGCCTGTGCCCTGGGTCAGGGCTGAGTCCCTGGGGGGCGGATGTCCATGTGTGAGGGGAGGGCAGCCTGGGAGTTGCCTTTGCCTCTACGAATCTGCCTCGAGTGTGCCTTGTGGGGGGAGTGGAAGCGGTGGGAGGTGTGGGTGGAGACTCACCTGCTGCCTGTGGGAGCTGCTGCTGTGTGGTCATTCTCTGTGTCTATGTCAGCTGTGGGGGTTGTGATGGGGAATACTGCTGTCTTCGTGAGTCTGTTTGGGGTGTACGGAGGAGCACTGGGGGTGTGGGCAGGGGAGGAACCTGCAGCCTGTGGAATCCACGTGTGGGTCGAGGGCCTGTGGGTTGGGCAGTGAGTGCCCACAGAGATGTGAAAACACGGTGTCAACTGTGAGCTCACTGAGTGCATGGGCAAAGCTGCCCTCCACAGTCAGGCCTGGCATTGTCTCCCTCGTTGTCTGCCCTGAGAGCCGCAGGAGTTCCCATCCCATGTCCCAGGGCTCACATTGTCCTCAGTTAATTCCAGTTAATCCTGGTTAATATCCCCGCCTGGGGGAGTTTAACGTGCCCCTTTGGGCTTCTTCCCCACTAGACCTTTTCAGAGTTAAGGAAGCAGCAAACTGCTTGGCAGCACAAAGCCCCTGGGCCGCATTTGCCACTTTTTTTTAGAAGGAAAATTGCTGGCAACACTTCCGTCTTCTGCTTCCAGAGAGCGCAGCTTTCCGCGCAGATGTGTCTTCATGCCAAGGTGGGCACCTGGGAGCACCTGACGGTTCCTCGGCATTGCCATAAATCTGGGGAATGTTCGAATGATAGAGCCATGTAGCCCGATTGCGAAAGCGGGGAGTGGAACTCCCTGAGCCTTTGTGCCAGGCTGAGAGGAAGTGAGGAAGGGAGGAGGTAGGAGAAGGGGAGAGGAGGGCAGGGAGGGAAGGAAAGGTAGAACGGAGGGGGCAAGCAGAGGGGGCATCCTGTCTGGCACCAGAGTGACATGGCTGAGGGCTGAGCCTCTAGCAAGAGTCTGGAGCTAGGGCTTGTCGGGGTTGTCCTGTGAGCCTGAGGAAGGAGGGGGACAGGCAGAAGACTGCGGGGGAGGAGAGGTCCATAAGCTCTGCCAGCAAGCTGCCACCAGGAGAGGACAGGGGAGGGGTCTCTCTCGCCCGTGCCCCTTTTGTGACTCCCAGATCTTCTTACCTATGTGGGAGTTGTCGGGTTAGAAGTAAAAGCCTCACTGACTTGAGTGAGTGACGTGAACTGCTTCGGACTCTACCAGGCACCAGCCCTATTCACTCCTGAATCCCTCATCCTCAGCCAGAGATGGACCCCAGCAGAGAAAGGCTCTCACCCTTGCTGCCAACCTGAGAGGGTTGGCTAACCCTGGGGCAGGCAGTGCTTCCTGGACCACACCTCTTAAAACACAAAGCCCGCCAGAGTGGACAGGACCACTCCCCCAACACTATTGCCAGGCTGCTGAAAGCGTTGCCAAATGACTTTCTCCTCCTAAAGTCTGTTGGGGGAAACTCGGAGGAAATAAATTTCCTCTCAGTATGCCGTGGATTGACTCAGGCTAGCTTCCCAATGGTCCAAAAATAATAGCCACATTTATTGGGTTCTTGCTTTTGTGCCAAGTGCTCTTAAGTAGACCTTAAAGAGAGAGGCTGTCAGCATCTCCACTTCTTAGAAGAGTGAGGACAAGGAACTCTGCCAGCTCACATACACCGGGAAGCCCCAGGGCCAAGATTGGAACCCAACCAGTCTACCACCAGACCTGTGGCACAGGTGACCCTGCCTCTTGAGAAAAAGTCGTTTTGGGCACGGGTGGGAGGGGGCAAAGGAGAGGCCCCAGGAAGAAGAGCCCCAGGGCAGGCGTTCTTGGAAGACTTGAGCCCCAGGGTAGGATCCCTGAGACAGCACAGCCAGGATTTTGGAAAAGTCAAGTGCAGTGGGATAGTCCGGGAGTGAGAGAGCTTGGCCTGCAGAGTTCTATCTGCAGGATAGGAGACTAAGGAAGGACCCAAACCCCGCGGAATGAGGGCTCGGGTCTGGGGAGACTGGCCAGGCAGTGCGCCCAGAGCAGCAGTCGTCCACAGAGCTAACTCAGGTGGACCTCACTGCCACCTGTCACTGGTGCCCCAAAGCCCCCCCGCTCTGTAGGCAAACCTGGTGTTCCAACAAGTTGCAGAGCCTGCACCGGTCTGGAGAGGGCTCCAGGGCTGGGGACCAAAAAAGGTATGTTCTCCCAGACAGGTCTTTGGAGGAAGAGCTAGAAAGCCCTTGAGTGATGATAGAAAAAAAAAAAAAAATCCCAGCACCATTTTTTCACTTAAGGACATCCTGAGACTCTGCCATGTTAGTACACAGAGGCCCTCCTCACACGTTTCCACAGCTGCACAGCATTCTGGTGTGTGGACACCCCACAATTTATTTAGCCAGATCCATCTTAGTGGACATTTAGGTTGTTTCCTGTCAGCTGTGGGTCTAGCTGAAGGATGCGTTCCTGGAAATAGCAGTGCCAGCTAGAAGAGTGCAGGCCTTTATCCTTCCACTAGATGTTGCCACCAAGCCCGCACAGATGTTGGGCCAGTTCCTCCGCCCCGCTCGCCAACAGTGTTAGCAAACATTTTGGTCTTTTGCAAACAGGTGAAATACGGAGGAGTCCCAGCATAGCTTTAATTCTCATTGCTCTTATTAGGAGGTGGATGAGCGCCTTTCTACGTTTAAGAACCAGTGGCATTTTGTGTGGCATTTCCATTCTGTCCCTTCAAGGAATTTTATTATTTTATTTAGTGTATTTCATTTCTCTTTCTTTTTAGAGATGGGAGCCCCACTCTTGGCCAGACTGGAGTGCAGTGGCACCATCACAACTCACCGTAGCGCTGAACTCCTGCGCTCAAGTGATCCTCCCGTCT
The DNA here is from genome assembly GCA_004027715.1 of Plecturocebus donacophilus. Taxonomy (NCBI): domain Eukaryota; kingdom Metazoa; phylum Chordata; class Mammalia; order Primates; family Pitheciidae; genus Plecturocebus; species Plecturocebus donacophilus. The sequence goes on along the minus strand of PVKP010019912.1, from coordinate 37,517 downwards.
CAGCCCTCAAAGCACTGGGATTACAGGTGGAGCCATGCTGCACCCACCAAAACTTTCCTATTTAAATTCTCTAACCCCTGGGTGAGAGCTATCAGCACGGTCACAGCCCCAGTAAACTATTTAAATGAGAATTCTGTTTTCCTAAGGATAAAACTTGCCTAAAGTGAGACAAGACTTGAGTTAACTTGTTTTGTGTTGTTTTGTTTTGAGACCCGCTCTTGCTGTCACCCAGGCTGTGTGCAGTGGCACGAACTTGGTTCACTCCAGTTTCAAACTCCTGTGTTCAAGCAGTCCTCTTGTCTCAGCCTTCTGAGGACCACAGGCACACGTCACCATGCTCAGCTAATTTTAAAAACAAACTTCTGTAGATGGGGGCCTCCCTCTATTGCCCTGGCTGGTCTCAAACTTCTGGGCTCAAGCAATCCTCCTGCCTTGGCCTCCCAAAGTGCCGGGATTACAGGCGTGAGCCATGGCACCTGGCCAAGTTAGCCTGTTTCTTAATGAGGAAACTGAGACACGAACTGGGCAATCAGAACGGAGGTCCTTGCACCTGTTCTTCCAGCTCATCCTTGGGTTTCCTATTTTTAGGAGGAGAAGGCTGGACTGGTGTGACCTTCAGAGTCAGTCTCGCACCACTCAGCAGGTCTCAGCGCTCATGTGTGAGTGACCCATCATGAGGTGAGTTTCAGGCCACATTACTCTTTCTGCTGCTGATTGTCAAGGTGCCGCATCGATGGATAAGGAGGCTGAGTTTGAGGTCCCCCGGCAGCAGGAGGGCTGCCTTCAAACATTCACATCACACACTTCCTTTCTTTTCTTTTTGTGGAGAACAAGGTCTCACTATATCGCCTTGACGGGTTTCGAACTCCTGGACTCCAGCTATCCTCCTGCTTCTGCCTCCCTAAGAGCAGGAATTACAGATGTGAGCCGCCGTGCCCAGCCACCACACTTTCCATCGTGAGAGAGAGGTGGGTGGGGTTGCTCTTGGGACTGTGCCCTATGCTGCAATGCAGCCCTCACCAGGTGGGTGTTTTGAAGCCGGACGGGCATCTGCAGACTTGCAGAGTGAAAGCAACCCTGTCCGGGAAGAGAAGGGAGGTCTGGCCAATCAGGTTCTCTCCCTGGCCGTTGCCTCTTCATCCACAATATGGCAGCACTGGGCAAGGTCATCGAGCCTTGCTGCTTTAAAATGTGCCTTTCTTTCCCTCAAACCAAGCATCCTCCTTCCCCCCCAGGCCCTTTGCGTTTGCCGTTCCCTCTGCCCAGATGTCTGTTCCTCTAGATCTTCGCTCGCAGACCCCTGCTCATCATTCTGGTTGCAACCTCCGTGGAGTCTCCTCAGAGCAGCCACCTGGAGCGCTGGCTAAAGTCAACCTCGCCCAGTTCATCCCAGTTGAGGCCAGTCAGCACCGCCTCCGGCTGGCAGCATCTGCCTGCTGATTTGCTGCCATCCCCCGTGAAGGCAGAGCCTTGTGCGTGTTGCTCATCATTTCATCTCCGTGCTCGGTGCAGAGGAGGCTGAAGCAAAGCACAGGGCAGGCTCCGCACACCAAGAAGCCGGCCACCCCCGTGTGCCACAGAAACGTGGGTGGGGAGGCTGCGGTTCTTGAGGAGGGACGCAAGAAGCGGCCAAACCTGGGGAAAGATTAAGTGGAGTGACCCCCAAAGCCTGGCATCTGGGGGCTTGTCTACCCCTGCCAGTCAAGCCTCTGGGACCTCAAGAGCCTCCTCGAACTCCTCATGGCCACGATGACCACCTCATGACTACTAACAGCAAAGGCAGCGGTTTTTTGCAAATGTGTCTTTTGGTGACCAGTCCCAAGGGATCCTTCACTTTCTGGTCTGGAGACAAGACAAGGGAAGACCTCCCCCAACACCCCCTTCCCTGCTGCACGTCACCCAAGGCGTTATGTATAGGCCTCCTAGATCCCTCCCTTAGCCCCCCAGACACTGCTCTAGACAGCAGGACAGTGAGTCTGTACCCCTGGCAGCAGCTGGATCGTTAACTGTCAGGTTTATCATGGGTCGTAAGATTGAGCTCTGTGCTTCATGTTGTTGGCAGGGTCACAGGAGGTAAAAGAGGTCTGGGGACCCATGAGTCCCCAACTTTCCCTCCTACCCCACTGCCAGAGCAGCTGGATACAGGGATAGTCACTCATACACTCCCCCTCACTACTCTCACGTGTACATGGTTTTGTCATGCGTGTCACCCGAACACTGGACTACTTTCCCCAAGACATGCCAGGATCATTTCTTCCTCCTCTCCCAAACCTCCACTGTCTTGTTGATTGCAGAGTGATGCAGAATAAGAATGATCATTTAGACTAGGGCTTCTCAACCTCAGCACTGTTGACTGGTTGGGGATTGTCCTGTGCCCCTTAGGATGTTTACCAGCATCCCTGGCCTCCGATTGCCAAATGCCAATAGCATCCTTAAGTTGTGACAACCAAAAATGTCTCCAGACATTGCCTTGGGACTAATTGCCTGGTTGAGAACCAAATCCATTGGTGGAGATGATGGAATTCTAGGCAACCATTAAAAATGATGAATAATAACAAAAGTAATTATAACATGTATGGAGGGTACTCGCTCTGTCACCAGGCTGGAGTGCAGTGGCACAATCTCGGTTCACTGAAACCTCTAACTCCCAGGTTCAAGTGATTCTCCTGCCTCAGCCTCCTGAGCATCTGGGATTACAGGCACGTGCCACCACGCCTGGCTAATTTTTTGTATTTTTAGTAGAGACGGGGTTTCACTATGTTGGCCAGGATGGTCTCAATCTCTTGACGTCACGATCTGCCCGCTTCAGCCTCCCAAAATGCTGGGATTCAAGGCATGAGCCATCACGCCCGGCTAACAACTTCTTCTTTAATCCTCTCAGCATCCTTATTTGACATGTGAGGAAACTGAGGCACAGAGAACTTGCTCAAGGTCACACAGCTAGTAAGATGCTTGTCACATATTGTTAAGAGAAAAAAAGGTAAGAAAACAGAACACGTAACTAAACTGTATAACTTTAGGTATATACTTTTGTAAATGGATAACTCATGTTAGCACAATTAGTCTTATGATACTTTCTAAAATGTGGGAAAAAACGCTTATTTTTCTAATACTGATTTGAGTTTGTTTCCAGATTCTTTCCTTACTTGTTGATTTTACAAGAGAATAAATTATTCCACATACTCAAAAAAAGTAGTATGATTTCATTTTTGTAAACTTAAAAACAGATGCATACATCTACCCACCCATATTCACACATATATGTACCATAAAAGGTATGTATCAGTGGTTCTCTCTAGGTCATGAGATTGCAGATGAATTTTATTTATTTATTTATTTGAGACTTGCTCTGTCCGCCTGGTTGGAGTGTAGTGGTGCAATCATGGCTCACTGTAACCTTGACCTCCCAGGCTCAAGCAATCCTCCGACCTCAGCCCCACAAGTAGCTGAGACTACAGGTACACGCCACCACACCCAGCTAAAGTTTTTAGTTTTTGTCAAGATAGGATTTCATCACGTTGCCCAGGCTGGTCTCAAACCCCTGGGCTCACGCAATCCCTCCACCTCAGCCTCCCAAAGTGTTGGGATTACAGGTGTAAGCCATTGCACCCAGCCTCAATTTTATTTTACTTTTGTTTCTCCATACCTTAAAAAAAGAAAAATATTGAACATATGCTATTTGTACAACAAGAAAAAAACATGGTCTCATTTCCAGACTTAGGGTGAGGCACCCCATTTTAAACCTGAAGTGACAAGTAGGGATAGCAGCACAGAACTGAGGCCAGTGCTAAGCGCTCGGGTTAGCTCTGGGGTCTTCCTTGTCTGCAGTTGGAGATGGGAATAGATCTTACTAGAGACCAATGGGGCATCTGCCTAGCAGCCTCTCGGGAAACCGTAGTTTTTACCTCTTTCTGGAAGGTGGTAGGGACTGGGGCTGCTGTGGACACACCCCTTGCACACTGTAGCCAATGATCATCCTCTAGAAAACATGTAAGCCTCCACACCTGGCTGAGCTGCCCTGTTGAGACAAGTCATGGAAAACATAAAGATGCCCAGGTGGCCCCAACCTTCAGGGATTGGGGCAGATGAAAAAAGTGGCACAAAAAATGATGATCTTGATTCAGACCATTTTTACTGATGTGTAACATTTGTATATATTTATGAGACACCTGTGCTATTTTGTTACGTGCATACATGCATAGAATGTGTAATGATCAACTCAGGATATCTGGGCCCTCTATCACCTTGAGCATTTGTCATTTCTACGTGTTGGGAACATTTCAAGTCTTCTAGCTGTTTTGAAATATACAATACATTGTTGTTAGTTATAGTCATCCTACTCTGCTACTGAACGTTAGAGCTTATTCCTGCTTTCTAACTGTATGTTTATACCCATCAACAATCTCTTAATTCCACACCATCTCTACACACACACCCTTCCCAGCCTCTGGTATCTTTCTGTGCCTGGCTTATTTCACTTAACATAATGATCTCCAGCTCCATCCATGTTACCGCAAATGACAAGGTTTCATTCATTTTTATGGCTGAATAGTATGAGTGTGTGTGTGTGTGTGTGTGTGTGTGTGTATGTGTAGCATTATCTTTATCCATTCATTCTTTGATGAACCTTTACATTGATCCCATAACTTTGCTATTGTGAATAGTGCTGCAGTAATCATGGGGGTGCAGATACTCCTTTGATACACTGGTTTCCTTTCCTTTCCCTTGGATAAATACCTAGTAGTGAGATTGCCAGAACTAAAACTATTTTCAGTTTTCTGAGAAAGTTCCTTACTGTCAAACAATTTTTAATAAAACCCAATGTGATCATTTTATGGTTAAATGATGTTATAAATAGCATATCTTACTATTCCTCAAATAACCAGATGACTACATTTGCAAGGTGAGTTTTGAAATGTACAACAGTTATTTTTAAGGCTAGAAAAAATCAGTCCAAACATTAGCAGTAGCAAAACAGAGGCTAAAATGGAAATGGGCTTTAGAAGCAGACACACCTGAGTTGAGCCCAGCTGTCCACGAACTAGCCCTTCACCAAGTGGTTCAGTTTCCTTGGCAGGGCCTGTATGACTGTGAGGGGCTGGGGGAAGTCTGGAGGCGGTGTCAGGGAAGTAAGAAGCCCAGTTCCTGGCACAAGGTTCACACCCAAAGAATGGTCACTGTTACTACACAGGATGGTGGGCTTGTGGTTTGTTTTTTCCCTCTATTCTTTGGTCAGTTTTCTATAAGCATATTATTTTTAGAATCAGAAAAAAAAAACACTCATGAAACAAAAGAAATGTGATGAGTGATTTACAGGGAGCAAAGGGCAGAGAGAGAGACAGATACTCTTTAGAAACATATACTCTTTATGGCTCTGCGCCCCAGAATTTAATCTGCAGTTAAGGAGGCTGAGAGAGGCAGGTGAGTGCACCCACAGGTTTCCTGAGAACTTCGTACCTTTGAGCCCACCTACTAGTCCCCAAGTTACAGATCTCAGGGAAACCCCAGGGCTACCACCCCCTCCACGCACACACCCACTCCCAGTCAGGCGGCCTGTGGGCCTGGCTAGGTTGGGGCTAATCAGAATCCAGCCAGCCTCTCTCCTGCCCTCCCACCATCCGCTTTCAATGTTGTTCCCCCTAGGCTGGGGTGGCCCGGGCCAGGTGACATTCATCTGGGAACAGGAGCCAAGAACCACAGAACCTGCTTTTGCTTCCATGTCTCTGCCCCATCTTTCTTTTTCTTTTTTCACCTTCTTTTCTGTTTTTTCTTATTTTCTTTTTCTCTCCCTTCCCTTCCTTTGCCATCCCTCCCCCCACACCCTTCTCTTCCTTTTCTTCCTTTCTTTCTATTTTTCTTGGAGAAAGCATCTCTCTCTGTTGCCCAGGCTGGAGTGCATTAGCACAACCATGGTTCACTGTAACTTTGAACTCATGGGCTCAAGCGATCCTTCTGCCTCAACCTCCCGAGTTGCTGAGACTACAGGTGTGAGCAAACACACCCGGTACTTTTCTTCTTTTTTATTTTAAATATTTTAATAATAATTCCTTTACACAAATTGAACTTGATCAAAAGTTAAACCTTTGCACATTAAAAGACACTATCAACAGAGTGAAAAGGCCACCCAAAAATGAGATACAGTATTTGCAAATCATGTATCTGATCAGGGATTAATCCAGGATATATAAAGAACTCTAAAACTCAGTAACAGCAACAAATCCAATTCAAGAAATAAGCAAAAGACTTGAATAGACATTTTTCCAAAAAAGATATACATATGGCCAGTAGCATATTAAAATATGTTCAACATCAGTAATCATTAGAGAAATACAAATCAAAACCACAATGAGATACCACTTCATACTCATTAGGGTAACTATTATCAGAAAAACAGGTAACAACTGTTGGTATGCATGTGGAGAAATTGGTGGCCTTGTACTTTGCCAGTGGGAATGTAAAATGAGGCATCCTCAGTGGAAAACAGTAGGCAGTTTCTCAAACAATTAAACATAGAATAACTGTATGGTCCAGCAATTCCACTTTCACGTATATACACAAAAGAATTAAAACAGGGGCTCAAACAGATTTGTTTATTTAGAGACAGAGTCTTGCTATGTTACCCAGGCTAGAGTGCAGTGGTGCAGTCTTGGCTCACTACAACCTCCATCTCCCAGGTTCAAGTGATTCTCCTGCCTCAGTCTCCCAAGTAGCTGGGACTACAGGCGCACCACCACCAGGCCTGGTTAATTTTTGTATTTTTGATACAGACAGGGTTTCATCATATTGGCCAAGCTGGTCTCGAACCCCTAGTCTCAAGTGATCTGCCCACCTCAGCCTCCCAAAGCGCTGGGATTATAGATGTGAGCCACTGCACCCAGCCTCGAACAGATATGTGTATACTCATGTTCATAACAGTATTATTCACAATAGTAAAGGTGGAAACAACCTAAATGTTCACTGACGAATGAATGGATAAACAAAATATGATACAACAAACACTGGGATGTTATTGTCTTTCAAAATAATTTTGATACATGCTACAACATGGATGGACCTTGAAAACATGCTAAGTGAAATAAGCCAGACACAAAGGGACAAATATTGTATGATTGCAGTTACATGATGTATCTAGAATAGTAAAATTCATAGAGATAGAAAGAACAGTGGTAACCAGGGGCTGTGGGAAGGAGGGAACAGGGAGCTATTGTTTACTGAGTATAGAGTTTCAATTTGCGATGATGAAAAAGTTCTGGAGATGGATAGTGGTGCCAATGGTTGCACAAGAATGTGAATGTTCTTAACGTCGCTGACGTGTACATTTAAAAATGATTAAAATGATAAATGTTATAGGTATTTTACTACAATAAAAAAGAATGGAAAGACCATTAAATATCTTTTAATGAAAATCCCTCATTCTGCAAAGAAAGACACTGAGTGTCCAAGAGGTAGAAAAAAAGTCATTCCTTAGAGTCATCTTTTTTTTTTTTTTTTGAGATGAAGTCTTGCTCTGTCGCCCAGGCATGATCTTGGCTCACTGCAACCTCCACCTCCTGGGTTCAAGCAATTCTCCTGCAGCCTCCTGAGTAGCTGGAATTACAGGTACATGCCTCCATGCCCGGCTAATTTTTGCATTTTAGTAGAGATGGGATTCCACCATGTTGGTCAGTCTGGTCTCAAACTCCTGACCTCAGATGATCCACCAACCTCAGCCTCCCAAAGTGCTAGGATTACAGGCATGAGCCACCACACCTTATGTGGTTAAACTTAAGTCCTTTTATGTGATCTTGGCTCACTGCAACCTCCGCCTCCCAGGTTCAAGCGATTCTCCTGCCTCAAACCCATGCCCTGCCCACATCTGGCCACAGTCTAATAGGAAACTCAGACACATAAAACATATGTTACAGAACAGTGTGGGAAATGCACTAGTGGAAATGTGTACATGTACAACTCAACAATTAAAAAATTAAAAATGGACAAAGGATTTGAATAGAAATTGCTCCAAAGAAGATACGCAAGTGGCCAACAGGCACATTAAAAAATGATCAACATTATATTTCATTACAGAAATGCAAATCCAGCCACAATGAGATATTGCTTCATACTGCTAAGATGACTCCAATCAAAAAGACAGATATTAACAAGTGTTGGAAAAGGTGAGGGGAAATTGGAATCCTCATACACTGCTGTGGGGCATGTAAAGTGGTACAGCCACTTTCAACAGTTCCTCAAAAGGTTAAACACAGAGTTTTCATATGATCCAGCAATACCATCCCTAGGTATAGTCCCCAAAGCATTAAAACATGTGTAAATCTGTACACAAATGTTCTTAGCAGCAGTATTCAGAATAGCCCCAAAATGGAAACAATTGAAATGTCCATTAATGGTTGAATGGAAAAATAAAACATGTTATATTCATGCAACAGAATATTTTTCAGCCATAAAAATGAATGGAATACATTCAGCTCATAAAAGGAAAGCTACTTTGAGTAGTTTTTCTTTTTTCCACAAGGGGAAATGCAAAGCAGTTAGTTTTTAAAAAATGAAAGTTAAGAAAAATAAGAAATGAAAGTTATGAATAAGTGAAAGTTCTAAAAAGAAACAAAACCCAAAACTTTACATTAAAAAATGTATTTCTTTTTCGTGACAGAAGAAATACAGGGATTAATATTATAAATACTAATTTATTCAATTTCTGTGTTAACACACATATCCACTTTTTATGTGGATTCCGGATTCTTTTTATTATACTTCCGGTTTTTAAAAAACACCCACATAGGTAAATAAGTGAGAGCACTAGGAATATCAGAAGATTATCTATAGAGATGCCTTTTAACCTGAACTTTTCATTTAAATCCTTCCTTCTAATGGTATTAATTGAGATTGACAACTATACTGAGAATTTGTTATTTCTCCTATTCCTTTCAAAACCAGAAAGTTACAGTGGAAGTCATCCATCTTATCAGTCCCAGAAATGCAGTCCCTCCAAAAAAACTTCGACATTTCCTTTTCCTGCCTTCTTCTATCATTTCCTGCTCATAAGTTCCAAGAAAAGGTGGATACAGAAACACATGGAAAAATGTGGTGGTGAACTAATAGTTACAAAAACAAGAGCTCTGTTCGAAATAGATTCTGCTGTCTTGAGATTATAAATATTTTCTGTGAATTCAGATTCTAATACTTATTTACAATTTTACCAATCTTTATGTACTGAGGAAAAACTGTATGAAAATTGATTGAATGATTACCTTAGGAGAAAAGGATTTAAAAGTGTAAAATGGGCCAGGTGTGGTGATTCATGCCTGTAATCCCAATACTTTGGGAGGCCAAGTCAGGCAGATCACTTGAGGCCAGGAGTTCAAGACCAGCCTAGGCAACATGGCGAGACCTCCATCTCTACGAAAAATACAAAAATTAGCTGGGTGAAGTAGCATGTAGTCCCAGCTACTCAGCAGGTTGAGGTGGGAGGATTGCTTGAGCTTATGAGATTGAGGCTACAGTGAGCTGTGATCAAACCACTGTACTCCAGCCTGGGGGACAGAGTGAGACCCTGTTTCAAAAAAAAAAAAGTGTAAAATGGATGTAAAATTCATTAAAATTAATATTCAACAAAAATAAGACTTGTCAAATAAATCGAGTAATTCTTTTTGAAAAGAGGTTATTTTTCTATGGTATAATAACTAGCTTACTTTTAAAAATAGCTTGTTCAACTAATAAAATATATTGTTACCTAAAATTAAAAAATAGGATGAAGCATTGGTACATATTACAATATGAATGAATTTTGAAAACATTACGCCAAGTGAAAGAAGCCAGACCCAAAAGGCCACCTATTGTATGATTCCACTTATATGAAAAGTCCCAAATAGGCAAATCCATAGAGAGGGAAAGTAAATTAGTGGTTGCCAAGGGCTGGGGGCAGTGGAGAAAGGGGAGTGTCTGCTAATGGGTATAGGTTTATTTTGAGGATGATAACAATGTTCTGGAATTAGATAGTAGTGATGTGTGTTAGTCTATTCTCACACTGCTATAAAGACATACCCAAGACTGAGTAATTTACAAAGGAAAGAGGTATAATTGACTCACAGTTCCACATGGCTAGGGAGGCCTCAGAAAACTTACAATCACGGCAGAAGGCGAAGGGGAAACAAGGACTTCTTCTCATGGTGGCAAGAAAGAGAAGGGAAGGGCGAAGAGGGAAGAGCCCCTTATAAATCCATCAGATCTCATGAGAAGTCACTATCATAAGCACAGCCTGGAGGAAACCACCTCCATGACCCAATCACCTCCCACCAGGTGCCTCCTTCAGTATATGGGGATTATTGGGGAATACAATTCGAGATAAGATTTGGGTGAGGACACAAAGTCTAACTATATCACAATGGTTGCACAATTTTGTGAATATGCTAAAAATGCTGAACTGTATATACTTCACAAGGATGAATGCTATGGTATGTGAATTATATCTCAGTAAAAAGAAAAATATATATAAAACAGTATAGAGGTAAGGGAAGCATATATATGTTAAAATGTATAATAGATTACATATAATATATAATTGAATATATATTTATATATAATATGTATATATTTCATATATATAAATATATGTATATATAAAACAGTATAGAGGTGGCCGGGCATGATGGCTCATGCCTGTAATCCCAGCACTTTGGGAGGCTGAGGTGGGCAGATCACCTGAGGTCAGGAGTTCAAGACCAGCCTGACCAACATGGAGAAACCCTGTCTCTACTAAAAATACAAAATTAGCTGGGCTTGGTGGCACATACCCGTAATCTCAGCTACTCAGAAGGCTGAGGCAAGAGAATTGCCTGGATCCAGGAGGCAGAGGTTGCGGTGAGCTGAGATCGTGCCATTGCACTCCAGCCTGGGCAACAAGAGTAAAACTCTGTCTCAAAACAAAAGCAAAAACAAAAACAAACAAAAAAAAAACAGTACAGAGGTAAGCAGCACACAGAGAGGGAAGCAGGTGTGGACCATTTTGCCTTTCTAGGGAGGTTTTCTAGAGCGAAAGCACCATCTGAGCCTGGTTTTAAAGAGCCAATGGGAGTTAGCAAACAGACGTGGGGAGGAAGGACTTTCTAGGCAAAGGGAACAGCACATGCAAAGCCTGATGCAGAAGACAGGAAATAGCATGGTGTGCTCTGATAGCCGCAAGTCCTCCGGTTATTTGGGACATAAACCTTGACGCACAAACACAGAAGTCATCTTTTGTAAGAAATTCATCTCTGACTCTGAGCCCTATTCCTCCAAGCACATACCTGTAATCTCAGCTACTTGAAAGGCTGAGGCCAAGAGAATTGCCTGGATCCAGGAGGCAGACGTTGCAGTGAGCCAAGATCACGCCATTGCACTCCAGCCTGGGCAACAAGAGCAAAACTCTGTCTCAAAACAAAAACAAAAACAAAAAACACAGTACAGAGGTAAGCAGCACACAGAGAGGGAAGCAGGTGTGGACCATTTTGCCTCTCTAGGGAGGTATTCTAGGATTGTAATCCACTGCACCAAAACATGGAGTGACCGTTCTCCACGGCCTGGCATGGACATGCTGTTGTGCCTGTCTTTGACTCTTCTCTGCCACTTTGCCAAGACCAGAAACCCAGTGCTAACCATTCCAAATGCCTGCTGCACTCAGGAACCAGTCCTCACCAGGGTCTTGCTGTGTCCACACACCCTGCAAGGCAGCGGGGCTGGGATCCGGCTGCTGGGCGGGCGGCCTCCCCATCTCCTGCCAGAGGAATCGCTTTCTGGTCTCAGACCAGGAGAAGCCAGAGAACTCACTTCCCACTGCTCACACAGGCCATTTTGCTCATTCCACAAATCTCTGTTCAGCTCTTCTGCAAACTCCCTAAATTGTCCTTGATCTGTGAGCAAAGACCCCCACATAACTTTCAAACTACTGCTTGAATGAGAGAAAGAAAACGGAGCTACCACATAGAGGAAAAAAAAGTAAAAATTAATATTCTAAAAAGATCCAGCCTTATACATGACCACAGCATCTGCTACAATGCACCAAGTTCAAGATCAGAGGCCACAGGGCCAGGGCCCCATTTGAGGATCCCTCTGAAGAGCTCAGACACAAGCCATTCATTTTTGTGGGCCTGGATGATGGAGTTTTTTTACTAGCTGGTGCAGTGGGCTCTGTCCGAAAGTTCCTGCCCCTGAGGCATTCAATCCTGCAGCGTATGCCATCCCCAGGGCCTCTACCCACCTGCCCCTGCAACTGAAGTAGGGTATGGAACTGGGCAGAGGTGGTCAAAACTGAGGCCATGAGAGTAGAGGCAGGAGAAGGGGTCCAAACACAGAATGGAGATAAGCTGGGGAAAGAGGTGGGAGCTCAAATGCAGGAACGTTTGGCCTCCTGAGTCTAAAAGCGACAGCCAGGAATGGCAGGTTACAATGGAAGAGCAACAGGCTGGCCTGGTCACTCTGCTCCTTGGAGTGGGTGGCAGGCACCATTGAAGGGGTCATCAGCGGCAGGGACCAGGAGCTCTGAGACTGAAGGATGGTCCAGGAGGCCGTAGGGGAGGAGCAGAGAGGAGCTTCCTCAGGCTGAAGAGGGTCTAGAAAGGCTTCACCAAAGTAGGGTGAGGGCCCTGGGCCCTGTGGGGATTCTGATTCCCCAGCTGTTCCCACACCCTTGCCATGGGGGTTGGCGGGGGAGAGAACCAGGACACGAAGGTGAAAACAGTTGCTGGGTCAGTTGGCCTTGGTGGGTCACCAACTTTACTTTGTGGGGAGGATGTTTATTTAAGGAAAATCACTATGTTTACTCAAAGCTTTGGGCTGCAGCCTCCAGGGGTGGAATTATCAGTGAAAGCTGGGCTATTAATCAATTGTGGGGCCTGGTGACAGAAATCCTTCCCTTCCGGAGAGTGGGAGAGACAGAGGAGAGAGGGAGGAAGGGAGAGAAGGGGCTGGCCCCAGGGCCAGCCAGTGTGGGAATGACTCTGATCCCAGGAGCAAGAAGGTCACACAGGAAGTGGCCTTGAGGTGGCGCCGGAGGCAGGACGTTGGCGTTGCCATGGCATAGCGGTCATGGGACAAAGCCGGACGGAAATCACACTTGGGGATGCTCCCTGGCCAAGGCCAAGTGGCCTGGGGAGGAAGGACAAACTTCCTGGATGGACACCAGGACGCCGAGCCCTGGGAAGGAGGGTAGGGGTGGCGGCCATGGCATTGCTGGGGTCGTGGGGTCTCTCTAGGCCGTGGGCCAGGACCTCTGACAAAGCCTGAACAGAATATGGCGTGAGGAGCGTGTGCTAGATGTGGAGGCCCGGGCTGGGTGAAGGCCACGGTGTCTGTCCACACCACGGTGAGCTGACCGGGCAGGTGGGGTAGTCGCTGGCAGCCACGCTCGTTGAGCAACGCACAGGCTGGAGGCCAGTGGGGCTGGTAGGGCAGCTGGTCTCGAGAGGGCATGGATGAAGGAGGAAGGTGTTCGGCGTGGGGGTAAATGAAGCCATAGACCCCAAGCATGGAGCAGGGAGGCCTCAGGGCAGCGTTAGGCTGCTCTCGCTGGGCATCTGGACCGCTGTTTGGAGACAATCCCCAGTGTGAACTCAAGGAGGGATGAGTGAACGGGTACAAGAGGAAACCAGCGGATGAATGAACGTTCTCTTCAGTGATGGCACCAGAAGCACCTACCTCACTGTGGTGTGGGTGACAATGAAACCACAGGTAGAGAGCACCAGGCCCAGGGCACGCTTAGTGCCCAGTCAGCGCCAAAGCTGTTATGATCAGAATTACTTTTATTACAACTGGCTTCCTTCTTACTTCACATACACTCCGCTGGCACATATATCTTCTCTTCCCTCCACACAGGCCCACAGAGTCACCAATTACGAGAACATCCAATGTACTGTCCTGAGCTTGTAGGGTCTAAGGGCCTGTTTCTACCACCTGCTGTGTGATCTTGGGCTACCTACATCACCTCTCTGAGCCTTGATTTTCTCATTTGCAACTGAAGATAATAATGATATCTAATACAATTATGAAGATGAAATGAGTTAACTCATGTAAAGTGCTTGGCCCACAGTAAGCACGAAATGAAGATTGTTACAGCACGACTGGGCGGGTGGATAATTCATGCTTTTGCTCCAAGGTGAGGTTGTCCTGTCTGCCAAGCTATCAGAGCTGGGGAAGTGGGAGGCTTTCCCCGGTGCGATGTAGACGAGGGGGCCACCAGCTCTCACTGAGCGTGGGGACAGAGCTGCAGTGCTCTGGGGCGGCAAGGGCGGGAAGGAGAGACCTGCAGTCACCCTCCCTCGTCCCAGGCTGCCCCTTCGGTCCTTCCTCTCCTCCTTGGCGGATCCCTTATCTCCTCCACAGATGGGTCACTCTTGCCATAGGTCACTCTACCCCCATAAAGCTGTAGCATTATATGAAGACAAAAAGGCAGTTTAAAAACCTACCTGGCTTCTTTGCTGTCTTAAGAAACATAAACATCATGAATGGAGCTAAGCATCTGGTCAGGTGTCCTTTGAAGAAAAAGAGCCCCGAGACTGTGTCTTTTAAGGGAAGGGACAATTTTCAAGGAGCCTTCATGGTGGCGATGGTGAGTTGGCAGGTGGCGGGAGGGAGGTGAGAGTGGAGGAAGAGGGGCTTCCTGGGGAAGGGACCCTGGGGGTGATTTCCCAGGAGGGCTTTGCAGAATGAAGGTACCCCAGGATTCAAGTCATGCCCTTCCCTACTCCCTTCATCACTGCCAGGTGAGTGGGCAAGCCTGTCCTGTGTCATTGCAGCAGGACCTGTGTGTGGCCAACAGCATAGCTGGCCAGTCTCAGTTCACTGGCTTCCCCTCCTCCTCCCCTTCCTTTACCCATGTCGACAGAACGTCTTCTCCTGCCAGCTCTGGGAATCTAGACTGGACAGACCTGTTTTCATGGGCATTTCTTGTCCATTACCACCTCGGACCCTCACCTGGCCCATGGGTGAACCCTTCCTGGCCTAGGCCCACCTGCTTGCCCTGCCCTCACTGGCATCCCAGACTCCAGAGGACTGAACTACTGGAAGTTTCTACATGTTCTCACTCACCTCTGGGTCTCTGCGTGGGCTAGTCCCTCTGCTTGGAGTGAATGCCTTCTGTCTCTGGTCTACTGACTTCTCATCTCTCAAGATTCAGATGAAATGTCACCACCTCTGTGGGTTTTTCCTGTCCCCAAGTGGCTTGTGTGTTTCCTCCTCTGTGCACCCTACTCCTATCTTGATTGCAGAACTCATCACTCTGAAAATAGATGAGAAACCTATCTGAGATCAGATGCCCCCAAAACTGAGACTGCATAAGGCTTCAGGCGCAGGCAGTCTATGTGGAAGGTGATCCTGGGAGCCTGGAGTGGGGAAAGTGAGGCAGGAAATGAGGAAAAGCCTAGGAGGGGTGTGTTACCAAGGTGGGTCTTGTGGGAAATAGGGGTTCAGGTCTCCTGGATGCCCTTGAGAAGTCAGAAGGTGGCCAGAGTCATCTGCCTAGAGGAAGGTTCTTAGGTCCCATTAGTTGGCCAGTTGTCCTGGGGGAATAAACTTCTGGCCTATACTTTCTGGTAGACATAGCAGGCCCTGCAGAATGGAGACAGACCTGGGGCAGGAACTAGGCAGGCAAGATGGGGTGCCGTCAGGCTCACCTATCACTGTTCCGGCAGCTGTGGCGGACAGCAGTGGATCCAGGGGCTATGAGTCGGGTACCACAGGCATCCCTACAAAATCCCTGGAAGGTGGGAGTCACAGTTCTACTTGTCTTCGTGTTCCTGGCAAGTGCTGGGAAAATTCTGAATGACCAGGAATCCGGGGGACAATGAACTGCGGTTCCCACAGTTCTGACTCCAAGTGAGGAACAGAGGAAGAAAAGGTTGGGCGAAAGCATCCTAGACTGTCATTCAGTTTAAAGAAGTTTTGGCAAAGCTGTTGAGGAGTCCGCAGGCAAGGCCAGCTGTCAGAGGAGTTGGTTATCTCCCAGGAAGGAGTAGTGACCCTGCCCTAGTAAACCTGCTGTGCTCAGTCACTGGCTGGGAGCAGCCTAAGGGAAATGTGGCCTCAGCATCAGTGGATTTCAGAACACAGTAAGTTGGGCCCATAGTTAATTACACTTCCTATAGCTGAAGGCCTGTGAGGCTTATTTCTTACTGGCTTCCCAAATGATTTGGACTCCACAGATTACACCTTCAATTTGATGCCTCAGTAAAGATTGTTTTTTGCACTTTGTTTCTGCAAACAGTGTTAGGTGTATCTTGACCTCTCAACTGACCTGAGGGCCAATCAAGCACAGGGGTACCATCATAATCCTTCATCTATCCACCTGACCGTTGATCCATCCATCTATTTTTGTTTTCTGGATCTATTTATGTAGCACCAACTGTCCTGGGCACTAAGGGTATAGAAGTGAACAAGATGACCCTCGAGGAGCTTGCAGCCTAGGGAGGAAAGAGGCATTTAATAATGAATCACACACTAAACAGGGAGTTTCTAGGTAAAAGTCAAGTGAGTTTCTATTTCCCCTTCACACCACTTATGCTTCTCCCCACACCAGGAGGGGCTTTTTTCTGAAAGGGCAGCTATCTCCAGGGGACAGCGCCTGCCCTGTGGACGTGAGTCAGCCCAGGGTCGGGAAGCGCTGCGCCCTGTGGACTGGTAGTGATGACACAGGCCTGGATTCTCCCGGGGAACTGCTTCACACCATTTCCCTGAGACACAGAGGGAACAAGAAAGAAAAACACCAAGTACAACTCTGCTTCAAGGAGAAACACCCTCATCGCTTCCTCCATGACAACTGTCAGCCCAAGGAGCATCCCTGAGCTCCTTCCTCCTTCGGGGGCTTATCAGTGTGCTCCATGAAATGCCGAAAAACCCAGTCACTCCTCTTTCTCCCCATAGAGAAGTCAATTAAAATATGCTAAATGGGCCAGGCACGGTGGCTCATGCCTGTAATTCCAGCACTTTGGAAGCCGAAGCGGGCGGATCCCCTGAGGTCAGGAGTTCGAGACCAGCCTGGCCAATGTGGTGAAATGCCATCTCCACAAAAAATACAAAAATCAGCCAGGCATGGTAGCGCACACCTGTAGTCCTAGCTGCTCAGGAGGCTGAGGTAGGAGAATTGCTTGAACCTGGGAGGCAGAGGTTACATAAGCCGAGATGGTGCCACTGCACTCCAGTCTGGGCGACAGAGTGAGACTTCATCTAAAAAAAAATGCTGAATGAATCTTGAACTGGAGACCAAGAGAAAGGAAGCAAATCAGGCAGCAATGAGGATTATAATTTTGCCTCTTCACTAAGTCAGCTCTGAGCTAAGTACATTCCATGCAGACTCTCAGTTGATTCCCGTCACAGCCCAGTTAGCCCATTCTACAGAAGAAGAAACTGAGGCTAGAGATAAAAAAAGAACTTGCTAAAAGCCACACCACTGGTAAGTAGTGGAGGCGAGACCTGGCCTCCAAAACCTTTTGACCCCAGAGCCTGTGCTCTGAACCACCCACCAAACTGTCCATGCCTCTGTTGGTGGTTTCTCTTTCAACTCGGCAGGTGGAGTGTGACCTCAGCCATTGGTGAAGAGTCAGGACTTGTAACCAGGGTGCAGAATCTGGGCAGGGACTCCTTGCCCACTGCTACGTGTAGCTGCTGGTCAGTTGGTCTTTGCACACAGCATTTCCTCTGGGTTCATATCTACGGCACCAAAGGCAGAATTGGTGTGTTGATACTAACAGTTGTTATAAGTCACACTCCTTTGCAGTTATGTATGGGGCAAATATGATTCCAAAACCCACAGAAAGCTATTGTCTCATTTGATCTTAAAGTCTTAGGGGCTAGAGAAGGACAGGAGAACCACCATCAACACTGCACCAAAAGGGATACTGAGGTACAAACGGTTTGGCTGACTCGACCAAGGCCACGTAATTTATTAGGCTCTGTAGCTGGTTTTAGTGAGTTCTTTCCTTCTCTCCTGAAGAAGCTCAGTGCTCTCTTCTTTGGCATTTTTTCAAAAAAAGCTCTTTGCAAAAAAGTGGAAGTTCAGTAATTCAAAAGTGTTCATGATGATTATGAGAACTACTAATTACTGCTTCTGTTATCAGCTACAAAATATTAAGTGCTTCTCATATGCTGGCATAGTGTCAACACATGCACTGTGTTAAGAGTTTAGTGTTACCTCGTCCAAGAAGGTGTGGAGTTAAATAGGGTTCAAAGTCTGTGGGGGCCAAAGTGCTCCAAAGGTAGAATTCCAGCCATCAGATGGGGCAGGTGCTTTTAAGCCATGGGGTCATCATCTTCTTAGACTTAGGTCTTAGCTTAGACTCTACTGGATAGAGCCTCAGGACAAAAGTGAAGGAGGCTTTTGAGAAAACTTGGCAGGCTCTGGCTGCCAAATCGTAATTCTGAGTGGCCTTTGTAAGGTAACCCACCTTCCTGGGTTGCTTGGGCTTCTGTCTTGTCCTGTGGCCTTTCCTGATGCCTTGATCCTTGAGTGAATGGTTCCTTCTAGAGCCACCAGCCTTGGGACCACTGTGTGGTCTGCCGAGCTCTACCTCCCAGCTGAGTCCTGGGAAGCCAAGGAGACGGAGGTGTGAGCAAAGCAAGAAAAACGTCTCGTCAGGTTAGACCCAGGTTAGGCCCTAGTGGTTCCATTTGTCTCACAGCAGCCCAGGCCCACGACGCCAGGGCTTGGGGAGGGCTTGGCTGCCAACAGCCCCATGCTGCGAGCTTCATCTTTCTCACAAGGTTCCTGGCATTAGTCCACGCTCTTCCCAGCCCACTGCTGTTCCTTCAGGCTCTGAGTTCAGGGGTGGTACTATTCACAAGCAGACTCCCATTTTCTTGTGAAAGTCAAAATAGACATCAAGTTGTCAAAGAGAGTTTTCAACACTCAGCTCCTGCTGGGAGATGGGTGCAAGAAGAGGGTCTTCCATTTCTTACTACATGATGAAATGGCCAAACACAGGATTTTAATTCATCCTTGGGGTGAAAAAAGCTCCCTCGGGGTGGCTAGGAGGCTCAGCTCTCCAAATGGAAAGCAGATCACCACTAATGCCCCTGCATCATTTCCCTTAAAGAATAGGACAGTTTTGAGTCAGCCACAAGTATGTCATCACACATTGAGCATCTATGTGTGTGTTGGGAGCAGGGAACAGCAGGAATTCCACTAGCAATAATAACATTATTAAGTGCTCACCGCCTCTCAGGCAGTCTGTTGGGTCTTTACATAAATCCTCATAGCATGAGGAAAGTAATGTCACCATTCCCATTTTACAGATGAGAAAACTGAAGCTTAGAGGTTCTATAGCTGGTAAGTGGCAGAACTGGGATATGAATCCTGGTCAGACTTCAGAGTCTAAGTTCTTAGCCATGAAACCAGAATTCTCACACTCGAGTCCAGGAACCACATGCTGAGGCTCTCCCCAGAATGTTTGATAAAAACGTAGCAACCTGCCTGCGCTGACGGAACCAGAACCTCAGGGAATGGGCCAGGAGGCTGCCATTGGCAATCTTTCCAGATGGTTCTGATACATGTAAAGTTTAAATCCCTTACACTGTGCTGCACTGTCCACTAAGTGGGAAGAAGGGGACACTGAGTGTGTGTGATGGGGGGCCGGGGGGACAGCACCAGGTGAGAAAGCCCCAAATAGCAGAGGGTACTGCATGATGCACTAAGAATTTGGAATTACTTCAGTGAAAGCAGCATCCTTTGGAAAGCTGTCTCAAGCCCTGGCAGCTGTCCTTACGCTGCCTGCATTAGCTGAGGCCTAACCAGTGAGCTACCCAGCCCCAGGTCTGAGCTGCCCAGGTCCACAGGAGAGTCCTCACAGGGACAATGTTCCTATTGCCAGGACTATCGCTAACTCACCCTGAGGATAACTCTGCTTCCAACACTCTCTAATTCCTCCATTGAACAGCTGCCTTCAAAACGCTCCTTTCTTTCCCCTTGCTGCAGACCTCATTTCTACCTGTCTGAATTCTCAGCACTGCTCTTACCAGGTAACTAGCCTGAGATGATGCGTCACTAGGGCCAGTGGCAGCGAATTCCTGGGTGGGGGTGCTGGGTGGTACTGCCATCTTCTGAGGCACAGAAATAGAAAAGGGAAGCGTGTGGCCAGGTGCCAAGCGATCCACGACAAGCCAGACAGACCTTTCTGACTCACTGAGGCAGCAGCAGGCGGCCTTTGAGAAACAGTGAGACAGAACAGTCCCTCCTAGCCTGGAAATGCCAACAGGTGGGGGTGGGGGCAGGCTGCTGCTAAGATCTTAGGTTCACTTTACCCCTCTGCAGACTGCACAACCTGTTTCTGCCCCACCATCTCCCTGGGAAATGTGTGGGACCCACTTACTTGCAACCCACACACCCTCAGTCCCTGTGACTCAACTGGCACTCACGGCAGCCTTCAATATTATTTTTAACCTGACTTCACCTGATTGCCTGATTGGGGGAGGGGGGCGGGGACCAGATTTGCCTAGAAAACTAGACTAATAGGGCAGGTCCCAAGCCGAAAAGGAAGGAGACAAAGTCCTCTTTCCAGCACCTCGATGAGCCTTTCCCCTGCGTGAACCTGAAAGAGGCCGGGTCTGCCCCCAAAATGGGTGCCAGGAAAATCATCCACAAACTGATCTGCATTCACTGCCCCTTTTTCTGGCTCACTTGCCTGGCCATGTTTTGTCTTGGGATGGCTCCTCGCATCCTATGTTGACAACATCTCCAGGCCAGGAAGGCACACGGTCCCAAGCCTAGAGAGCTTCTCATATGGCGGCCTACACGCAGGCCGGAAGCAGCCAGATCCCTCTCGCATCCGCCTGCGGAAGTCTCCGCCTCTTCTGCCCACCATGCTTTTCCTGCATATGTTCCCGACGATCAGGGCAAAGCAGGAAGACGAGCGCTTGGTCTGTTTGGCATTATTTGAGCCAGACGGCAAGTCCTGTTCCTTCTCCATCTGGGTTTCTTCCTGAACTATTCACCTAACTCCTTCCAACCACGTCGACAGCTCTCCTGCCAGGAGGACCCGGTGCCAGGGAGAACAGAATAATTGTCTCTCGTGTTCTGCATGCAGAGCCTTCATTAGCATGTCCCCTGAGTGGCATTTGCAGCCCTTGTCACAGCAGCCTGCCATTGAATAGCACAAAACTCATCACCCTCAGATTCTCCACTGTCTTGAGCCAATTCGCCCTTTGTTTCTTCGAGCTGCTTTGGGTCATTTGGACAGTCATATCGTTGTTGCTGTTATTATTTACGTAGAGGAGGTTTCTCTCTCATCTTGCTCACTAAATAGCACATGTAAGTGGCCTGGCCCAGTCACTGTTGTTTTCTTCCTTTTCGACACAAGGAAGGCATGCTTCTAAGGAGACGTGACAAAGAGTGCAGGGTGGAGGGACACATGTAGAAATCAAACGTCATGGCGTTTAGTCATGGTGCTGAGTTTTTAGTCATGGCGCTGCCATTGAGGTGTGTGACCTTCGGCAAAACTATGCATTTCCAAATGTCATTTTCTTCCTGTACAAAATAAGGGGTTGGCATTGACACCCAATTCACAGAATGTTTGAGCTCTTCTCATCTCACTGTCATTTTACGGATAAGTAAGCAGGCCCAGAGTGGCCATTCAACTCACCCAAGATCATGTAGCTAAACTAGTATGTTAAGACCTGGGACCCAGCAATCAGGCTTTCAGCCTCCTGGATTTGGGTAGGATTGGATGAGAGAGGGAAACATTTTAAGAGAGCCAAGGCACAGTAACAGGACTACACTCTGTGCATGCAGGAAAGTATGTAGGGGTGACTTTTCCTTCACATCAAAATCCCCGGGTTTAGCGTGGCAGCTAGAGTGGTAGTTCTGTCCCCCCCAGGGCAATTTTGTCCCTTAGGGGACATATTTGGTTGTCACAATTGGGGTGGGCAAGGAGAGAAGGGGAAAAAATTCCACCGACATCTAGCCGAGACTAGAATGCTACAATACACAGGGCAGCTCCCACAGCGTAGAATGATCCAGTCCAAAATGTCAACGGTGCTGAGGTGGAGAGCCCAGTTAGACACAAGCACCCTTCTCTACTGCCAGTCTTCTCTAGAATTTTAAACATCCTTGCTTTCTTACCTTCAGCCACAAAAGAACTGGGGTTTTTGGCTGATTTTGTTACCAATGCTGGTTTTAAAAATATGATTTTTTTTCTTGAGTATACAAATGACCCAAGCTCATTTTAAAGAATAGAAAATTGAGAAAGACACACACACACTAAAATCAATCAACTATCATCCCACCATTCAAGGGTAAGAATGTTTTGGTATTTGGTATTTTTTTCATATTACCTCAAATTCACAGAGCACACCATGCTTTCTCTGGTTCGTGGCTTTTCTCAACAATTCTCTTTTTCACCCAATCCCCATTACTACCTGTCGAAATCTCACCCTTACTTCAGTTACCTCAAATAGCATTCCTCCAGGAAGTGTCACATAACACTCAGAACCCCACCTGTGCTGGAAGCGAACTCTCCTGCCTCTATATTCCTACAGCACTTTATAGCTCACAGATGTCAATTTTGACACTTTTAAAAATATTCCAGTTATGTGTAAATTCCCCGAGGGTAGGGATTAGATTTTAGTCTATTGAAAGTGTGTCCCTCCACCTTCCTCTCTGTCTCTCTCTCTCACACATACACACAAACACACATACACATGCATACTACACACACACGCACACACTACATCACAAGCACAGCACTTAAGATGAGCTCCATCCTCTTTCCTCTCCTGACATCACCGTACACTTACTTCCAGAATAAATAACCATCCTTTAGTCACAGAGAACATTTCAATCATCAGTGGCTTTTGTTGCTCCACCATTTGCAGTTATTCTAGAGATCTCCTTCTATGTGAATTTTAAAGATGTTTAATGTTATAATAAAAATGAAAAGTTTTAACTTAAAGATCCCTCATTATGCGTCAGCCATTTTGGGGATAGATGGTTATGTAAATTTTCTGATTCAATCCAAATTGTGGAAAAGCATGATTGACACTTTTTTACAAATGGGAACACTAAGGCTTAGCGAGGTAACCTAACCTGTCCAGGGTTGTCTGACTAATTAGAGGAGGCACTGGGATTTAACCTAGGGTTACCTGGCTCCAGGACTATGGGCACCGCCTTGAAGCTTCTCAAGCCGCATGGAATCCACCTGCCTCAGCTCATCTCTTTTTCTGCAGTAAAGAGGCAGCAGGCAGGTGCATTAGTGCCTGTGGTCTGATGGTCTGGGTGGTCCCAGGCAAGGCAAAGAGAGGTCAGAGTCCAGCCCAGCATCTTGGTGTGGGAACCTCTTGCTGGGTAAGCTTCTTGGGAGCTTCTTGAATGAGTGTGCAATACAAGTTCACAGGAAACCAAGCATTCCCAGGCCTGTGGGCAAGTGGCATCCAGAAGTCTATTCTCTTGGTCTGGTACTTCCTAATGCCTTGTACTAAGTGTGTCTGTCACATGGGAGGGGGATAACGGGTGACTCATCCCATAGCCACTTGTCTACTGGAGGGTCAGCATCCTCCTTCTCCTTAGCAGGGGGCTGACCATGGCAGGGGCATGACCTACCTATGCAGGTTGGGGTTGAACTCTGACAGAGGAGGACACATCTTTTCTTCCAAACTATTCCTTCTTTCCCAGTCAAGATCAGCCTTGCTCTCCAAGGTTCTGAAGTCATTTCCAATACTTGGGAGGGGTTCTCCCACTTTTTGTGGTGTGGCTGACCAAGTTCAGTCTCTGCTTCAGGTTTAGCTTTGTATCAAGCCCAGTTCTGCCAATAAAGTGATCTTGAACAAGTTGCTTGCCTTCTCAGAGCCTCAGCTTCTCCATCTGTAAAATGGGAAGAATGACGCCCAACCTCAAAAAGCTGGGATGAGAATTCAGTGAATGATGGAGAGAAACTGACATCATGCTAAAAAATCTCTCTCCTTTTTTCTTGTAGATATCAGAGGATGGTGGGAGGGTGGTTTGAAAATGTGGGAGAGGGGGCTGGGCAAGGTTGCTCACACCTGTAATCCCAGCACTTTGGGAGGCTGAGGTGGGCAGATCACCTGAGATTAGGAGTTGCAGACCAATCTGGCCAACATGGTGAAACCCGTCTCCACTTAAAATACAAAAATTAACCAGTCATGGTGGTGCATACCTGTAGACCTGGCTACTCAGGAGGCTGAGGCAGGAGAATTGCTTGAACCCAGGAGGCAGAGGTTACAGTGAGTCGAGATCATGCCAGTGCACTCCAGCCTGGGTGGCAAAGCGAGGCTGTCTCAAAAAGGAAAGAAGGAAAGAGAGAGAGAAAGAAAGAAAAAGAAAGAGAGAAAGAAGAAAGAAGGAAAGAACGAAGGAAGGAAAGAAAGAAAGAAAAAGAGAGAAAGAAAATATGGGAGAGGAAAGTGGGTTGGAATGGAGATACTGGGAGGGACAGGCAAGGAGTGGCCCATTCCTTCCCATTTGTTTTTCTACCTGGAGCCCTGGTGGAGGGGAATCCCTCTTCTGGTTGCTGGCAACTGCACTCAATCACAATCAGTCGATTGTGCAGATTAAACCTGCTGTTCTAAACCACTGTGTGGGCTTTGGATCAGCTTCGCTCCATTTCCGTGAGGCAGCAGAACCCAGTGGCTACAAGAACGGGCTCCACCACTGTGTGGCCTTGGTCAAGTCCTTCAATCTTAGAGCCCTGGGTTTCTCATCTGTCAAGTGGGGATGTAAATATCTTATTGGGTTGCCTGGATGATTGCATTAGATCCTGCGTGGACTGTGCTTTGCTCAGAGCCTGACTTATAGGACGTGTTTTACCAAGGTGAACCTGCTGTTCATTCTTGCTGTTGTTATTATCATTGTTCCTGGCCACAGACGGTGTTCTTACCCTGGGCCCCCTGTCTTGGAGACATGCCCATTGGGAGAGTATGGTGGATTCACCAGGGGCCCTCAGCCCCACGCCTGGCGGCCACATCATTCACCAGATAAGCCAGCCAGGCCAGCCTCATGACAGAGAGATAGCTGCCCAGGTGTTAGTAGAGGCTGCATTCCGGTGACATTCCTTCTTGGCAGAAACTACAAAACTAGAGGGAGACATTATTCAGGCAGGCTGGAAAGGTGTTCCAGGCTCTCAGATCTCAGACTTACAAGGCAGACTTAACCTGATGGTAACACAGAGTGTAATAAGAAGCATCGACTGCAATCCTGGCCATCTTTGGCTGACGAAGCACTGGAGAGAGCAGCAGAGCATGGAGGCTGATGGGAACCCCCATCTACTCAGGTCTTGCAGGAAGCCCTCGAAGACAGAACTCTGCTTCTTTCATCAGAAAAACCCTGGGACAGGCTTCCCCTCCTCCATTTGCAAAGCTGCTCCCCTCCTTCTCCGCCTTTTGAGGAAGTCACCTGGGGTGGGGATGGGGGCTCAGTGGACCTTTCTGCCTGGCAGCTCTCCTGTAGAATGCAGGCTCTTGGAGCCTCCCTGTTACGATGGGCAGATGGGTAGAAGCTAGATCTTTCAACTGAGGGACTCTTAGTGCCCCCTGTTGTGGACCTGACCTCACTCTAGGTCTGCAGGTCCCCAGATGAGAAGGGCCTTAGGCGAGCTCATGGTGTAAGGGAGATGGTCAGCCATGTAGACAAAATAAAGTCCATGAATCGGTGGGATAGCTTCATGCCTAGAAACACAGAACCACCCTAAGGTTTAAGCATCTGGCCACCTAGTAGCCGTATGGTCACTGGCAAGTCACTTAATCTCTCTGTGCCTCAGCTTCCTGTAAAAATCTAGATAATTGCACCCACCTCTTAGGGCAATTTTGTGAGGATTAAATGAGTTAACATGGGAAGAGCCATTTGGAACAGGGCTGGTCTGCAGCCAGTTCTGTCTCTGTATTAGCTCTCAGCACTAAGTGCTCCAGGTGTCACAGACACGGAGTCAGATGACCAGGAGGGACTGAAACTAGGAGTGTCAGGGCTGAGGGGCCACTGTGGTGGTTAGCAAAGACTCCAAAAGGAAGTGACGCTTAAACCAAGCCTTGACATCTGAGTCGTTCACAGTGAGTGGGGGAACAGAGAAACAGAGGCTGACACACAAGGGCAACAGGGCACAGTTTGCGGTCACCAGAGCCTGAGAGTGAGGCTGGGAGAGAGGAGGCTGGAGAGGGGCACAGGGGCTGATCCCAGAGGTCCATGAAGGCCAGCACGTGCTTAGAAAGGTGGCAGTGGCCCAGGCAGCGTGGAGAACCAGTTTGGACAGGAGGTGGTTGTGAGTCCAGAGCAGAGACCAGCAATGGTTAGGGTTGCCCTGGGCAGCAAGGCACTCAGGCGAGAGAAGGCTCTGGCCTCCACGGTGCCAAGTGTGTCGGAGGGAGAGGGAGGCCACAGGATGTGGCTCGGTCTGGCTGGCGGGACCCAGGGGATGGGCTACATTGTTCTCAGAGAGAAGGGGCTGAGGGAAAAGAAAAAAGGGAGGCGATGGACACGCAGCGAGCACCTGTGACATGCTAGGCGCCAGGACAGGTGGTGTTCACTTAACCCTCAAGCCACCTCTCCAAGGCGAGGATGAAAGTCCCCTCCCCCAAACAGGAAACTGAGGCCCAGAGAGCATCCGTGACTTGCTGAAATGTCCACAGCCCGGAACTGCGGGCTTCTGACTTCTAGTTCTTCTCCAGGCTGCCTGTTTATCCTCAGCTTCTTCAGGCAAACCAGCCTGTGGGAGGACAGCCCCACGCCTTCGCGCGTGTCAGTGTGGCCCAGAAGAAACACTGCTGTTGAGTCAGATGATACAAACCGACACCGCCTCACGTGACTTGCAGATATTTTCATTTTTGCTTATTTTTACTCAGCCAAGAACTTCAAAGGAGCATCGTTCCTGGAGGATTTGTTCATCGACGTGTCACAGCTGAGCCTATGAGCCGGAGGGAAATGGGCTCAGAGACCAAAACATCTGTCCCCTGTATTTCTTGTCAGGTTGCGGGGCTGAGCCTCCTGGGGCTCACCCGGAGCCTGGGCTTCCCTCCACTTTGACGGGCCTGACCACTCCCGCGTGGGCTGGAGATTAGACCGTGGGCCCAGTCCTTCCTTTGGGCTGAGGGAAGGTGCCCACAGGAGGCATTTCCGGCGCTGGGAAGGTGCCTCGGTAGCTCCGTCCTACTACAGCAGGGCCGCTGGGAGAACAGTTCCTCAGTGCCCGCCAGGTGCTACGCCATTGATATCTCACAGAAACACAAATGTCTCTGTTCCCATGAGGATGAAAAACCAGGGGCTCTGAGATGTTAAATAAATTGGCCCAGGTCACACAGCTAGGACGGCATTGATCCGACATTCCCACAGGTCTCGCGAGCCCCCCGGGCCCCTCTCCAGTCCCGCGGGAGGCCCTTGCATCGCCTGTAAAAGTCTTTACCTGTTTGAAGCCCAGTTCCTCTCAGGTGTTGCTTTTTTTTTTCTGTTTCTTTTCTTTTTTTAGGGCTTGGGGGTTGGGGTGGGAGACCAAAGGTGGAGTTTTGCTCTTTTACACCACCGAATTGCCTTGCACGTCATCTAAACACCAAGTTCCGTTCTCAGAGGAAGTGAGAGGTGTCCGATGCGGTCATGCAGAACGCAGCTGGCTGCTCGAAACGAAACAAAGCGGCCACTCCGAAGGAGGTGTTGTCCCTGGGCCGGTCCAGGTTGAGTCAGAGCAGACGCCACTCCCACGTCAAAAATACTGGGCCACGGTCCCACGGAGCCGGGCCACTCACTCAGGTCACTTCCGCCGCCCCACTCCTGAAATCCACACTAAAGGAAAAAAGAAAAGGGAAGGGAAGGAGAAACGGAAAGGAAAGGAAGCAGAAACCAGAATGGCGACAAGGAGAGCCACCCAGTCAGAGCCGCGCTTGTGCACCTATGTGGGGTGTGCCGGGCACCCGATGGCCTCAGGCTGTGCTTGTGCCCCTCAGGCTGTCTTAGCTTTGGTTATATCCAGGACCCAGGAGCATATCTATGCTGTGTGGGGCCCAAAGGCTTACAATTTGGGGCACTCCTTAATGCAAAGAATACAAAAAGCATGAAAGCAAAATTAAGTACAAAAGTGGGTATTTTCTTCGGAGGAGGGGGAGGGGAAACACAGCAAATCGCTGACACCCTGCAGATCGGCCCCCTTCTTCAGCAATCTCCGTGGGCAGCTTACCAGAAATGCGCACACAGCAACACTTCCTGTTTGTGACCTGCCTTCCCTTCCCTGCCTAGAACAGTCCCAGCATCTCCCTGCTCTCTTGGGCGACGGAAGCTTGTGTCGCTTCAGCTTTACGGTCAGAGCACCTCAGATGACGCTTCTGAGTCGACCATTCTGAAAGCTGTGGGCTGGTGGACATCACCCAGGGCGGGTGTTCCTAACTTTTTGGGGTCTTGGTTGCCTTTGAGAATTGAATGAGAGTTACGGAACCCTCCCCAGAAAAATGCCTACTCAAGTCCATCAAATTTTACGTACAGTTTTAGGGATTCTTTTTTTTTTGAGACAGAGTCTTGCTCTTGTTGCTCAGGCTGGAGTACAGTGGCGCGAGCTCAGCTTACCGCAACCTCCGCCTCCTGGGTTCAAGTGATTCTCCTGCCTCAGCCTCCCGAGTAGCTGGGATTACTGGCATGCACCAGCACACCTGGCTAATTTTCTATTTTTAGTAGAGAGGGGGTTTCTCCATGTTGGTCAGGCCGGTCTTGAACTCCCGACCTCAGGTGATCTGCCCACCTCAGCCTCCCCAGGTGCTGGGATTACAGGCGTGAGCCACCGTGCCCAGCCATGATTCTTAGATTCCCTAAAACCTGTCTGTGGATCCCAGGTAGGGAACCCCTTACCTAGGCAGGCCACTCATTTCACAGATGAGGCAACAAATCCAAAGGGATGAGCAACTTGTGCAAGGCCACCCAGCTGGACTCGATCCAGCCCCTGACTGCCTTCCTTTCTCCATTTTAACAGTTTTGCCTTCAGCACTGGACAAAGAATAGGGTCTCCAGGGGAAGGAGACCCCAACTTAGGGCCCCTTAGAGGGTCTTTCTTATGTCTTTTGGTCTGTTTCCCAGACACATATTTTTGCTTAGTGCAGCTCAGGAAGGGCAGAAATGATGGTTTTTAAATACACAGACAGGAAAAGAAGACTCCCACAGCATGTGAGTATGAATGCAATGAGAAATATATAGGAGAGAGAGAGAAAGCAAGAGAAGTTGTAAGCAAATAACATGCAAAGCTCCTGGGAAAGACCTTGGGCTGCTCTGTTTGGTAGCTGGAGACCTGAGCCCTGGGGAAATCCCAGGAAGAGTCAGATCTGACTGGGTCCTGGCTGAGGCTCTGTCCTCTCGCTTTGCTCTCTCCCTTCGTACCTACTCGGGTTGGGGTCCTCTGTGCCCCAAGCTGTGTGCTTTGCAGGTGTGGTTTCTTCTGCCTGCACAGCTTTTCTCTCCCCCAGCCTCAGCATATCCACCCCCGACCCCAAAGCTGCACAGCTGCCTGGATACTTCCTCTGAGCCCCAACAGACTTAGATCTCCTGGTACCACCCACCTCAGCACCTGGCTTCTTTTTCATGGCATATAGAATCACTTACAGTTTTGTATTTATTTGTTTCAGGCCCTTGTGCTTTTATGAGACATTAAGCTCGGTGTGAGCAGGACCTGAGTCCTTGGTGCCTTTGGCCTGGCATGTGGAGACTGTCCCCCATCCCTTGCTGATTTAAACAAATGGTGGCATCTGGAGGTTTGGACCAGGGCATAGGAATAATTATGCCCGCTGGCCTGCTCATTCCTGAAATCCTGTCCAGGCCTGAGCCCAGCCGGGAGCTTGCTTAAGACTTTAGCTTGTAGGCACAAATGGAAGGTAAGCAGGTGGCCGGTGCGTTGAATGGGTCCAGCTCCTCAGAGCAGAGTCATCAGCCTAGGAGGCGCAGATCTCCAAGCAGGGCTTTGCACATCTTTAAAGTGGGTTCTGGATGCTCCCTCCTTTTCTCAAGAGCCCATCTCTGAGTTGTGAGGCTCCCTCAAATTCCCAGTTGGCTGGCTCACCAGCGGTCATAAGCAGCCAAGGTCATAAGCAGATGGCTGAGATGGGGCCCCTGAGAGCTACACTCACCAGGAATGAGTCAGAAGCTCTGAAACAGCGCCCTCTCCTGCCCACTGGACTCGCCTCCAGATAATGCAGCTGTCTTGAGGGGACAGCCTGCCATTCATACCCAATATTTTCCCTCTCATTCCATTTAGTTTAGGGTGGAGTGTATTCTTTTTTTTTCTACTTGACACCATAACTCCATGACAGATCAATATCTGTCACGTGTGTGTAACTACCTCCCTACCAAGACCCAGGGAGCCCTGATCAAGTCTTCTTTCTTCTTCCTCTTTTTTCCACCGTGTTGGATTGCTGGGCTGGGGTGGGGAGGGGAAGGATTTATGTGACACAGGAGCCCTGAGGTACAACCTGCTTCTGTCCTTCCAGGCTTGCAGCCTGGGGAGCAGGGGCTGTGGAAGGAGAGCACTGTTACCAACTGTAGCCAAATCTCCCTTAACAGTTTCTCACCCCGCCCTTGCCTCATCCCCCCCAGCAACTGGGAGTGAAATCTGACCACAGGTCCGGGGATGGGGGAGGAAGGGGGCCGGGCCAGGTGAGTTCCTCCCAGCAGGTGGGTGCTGCTTCAGCCTGCCCCTTGCTTCCTCTGAAACCCACTCCAGCGGCGCAGCCTCCTTCCCTCTCCCACCCTCAGGTGACATAATCAGTATGAATTTTTTTGTCTCCTGACAAGATGCCACACACTTAATTTTCTTTCACCAATCACCTTTGCAGGAAGATAGGAAATAAACTATGATAGGATATTTAGGCAGCTGAATACAACCGATTGGTGCTCTTGGGGGTGAGGTTTGGGGGAAGGGTACACCAGTGTTCTCATCCTCTAGTTAATCACTATGTGGCTTTCAGCAGAGAGCCACAGCTTCAGTAGAAGCGAGACGTCCTCATGGTCTCTCGACGTCAGGACAGTGCCCAAGCAGCCTCCCTCCCTGCCTTACTCAACGCTGACTATGCCTTAGATCATTGCATCATGGCTTTAGCACTTTGGCTATGTTCCGGAAAAGCCTTCGCTCTGTCATAGCTTCCCTGACCTCCCAAGGCCAGTGCATCAAAACAGAATCGCCCTCCTGAGACTAATGTTTCTGCTCCCAGGTGAGCGGCAGGCGTCACACATCAGGGTGTGTGGGGCTATCAGGAAAATGGTAAGGAAATATTTGTGTGGAAAGAAACGGCTGGTTCTTTTTGCAGAATCTAGCACTGGGTCTTTATTGCTTCAGAGCTCCATACATTCTTGTCGAATGAACTGATGAATACTTAGGGTTCCCAAGGATGTGAGCTGTAAATGGGGGACCTCTGCACACAGTCTCTGGCATGCATTGCCCAGCGTCGAACCTTGGCTCTGCCCCTTGCTAGCTCTGGCATACTTCTTGATCTCTCTGTGTGCCTACTTCCTCACCTCTAAAATGGGGACGATAATAATTAATAATTAAGCACTCTTATATGTAAAGCAGTTAAAATACTTCCTGGCACACAATGAGCACCATGTAAGTGTTTGCTATTATTAAGACTAGAAAAATAGTCACTCCAAGGAATTGAATGTTACTTTTAACCAGGAGCTGTGCATTTCCTTATCTTGTAGGCATTCACCCCTCCTACCATTCCTCCCAAACGCCTGCCCCACATATGGCATCATCTATTGCAGGGATTTGCAGGTTTTACTGTAAAGGGTCAAATAGTAAATATTTTAGACTTTGCAGGTCACAGTTTCTATCACAACTACTCGACTCTGCAGTTATAGTGCGACAACATGTAAATGAGAGAGAAAGGCTGTGTTCTAATAAACCTTTTTTTTATACAAAATAGGAGGTGGGTCAGATTTAATCCACTTTGTCAATTCCTCTTCTATTGCAATTCATTTTATAAAACCCTGCTCAATTCTTACCTCTTTTAAGAGCCTATGTATTCCCCTGCTGTGAGATTGTAACTTCCTCTCCCTGGACTTTAAAAGCACTGAGCTTAGAGGGAGCTTAGGACCACGGAAAGAATATGCAAGAAATTTGGATTAAGCACTGGCCCTGCTGCATGACTTTGAACAAAGCACTTACACTCTCTGGAGCCTCAGTTTACCCACCTGCAAAATAGGTTTAATATTTTTTTTGTCTTACCTAATATGATATTTTGAAGATCCAATAGACAAATGCACATGGATGTGACTTGCAAACTCAAAAGCACTACACAGTGGAAGTACATCTTCATGGTGTTCCCAATGCTCAGCCCAGTGCTTGGTACTCAGCCAGTGTTGACCGAACCAAATCCCAATGGTGGTATTAAGTACAGATTTTTGTATCAGACAAATGGGTAAGTGCCTATTTATCTCCTTGGCTGGATGGAGAACTCAAGGGACACAGGCCTGGGGAGAAAGGACAGCATTTCTGAGGGAGGTTCTGCAGAATGCTTATCTACTTGAGCTATAGGTCAGGGTTGTACTACAGTGGGTCTGGACAGGATGACACTAAGTCATCTACAGGCAAATGTGGCTAGAAATCTGGGCTTGTTAACTGAAACTTTGTAACAGATAACCACAAACTGGGTAACTTAAAGCAACAACAGAAATTTATTCTCTCAGAGTTGTGGAGAACAGAAGTGTCCCGGATACTCAGGAGTCTGAGGCAGGAGGATCACCTGAGCCAGGAGATTGAGGCTGCAGTGAGCCAGGAGATGGAGGCTGCAGTGAGCCAGGAGATGGAGGCTGCCAGGAGATTGAGGCTGCACCACACTCCAGCCTAGGTGGGGTGCCACCACCCCCAGCTAATTTTTAAAATTATTTGTAAAGACAGGGTCTTGCTATGTTGCCCAGGCTGATCTTGAACTCCGGGGCTCAAGTGATTCTCCTGACACAGCCTCCTAAAATACTGGGATTACAGGCATGAGGCACCACACCTAGCCAAAACCACTATTTTTGATGGCTTATAACATTCCATGTTGTGGATATATTATAATTAATTCATTTTCCTCTTGTTTGGCTGTTAGATTCTTCATAGTTATCCACTGTTATAATAAGGATGCATTGAATGGGCTTTACAGTCTTATATTCCCAGATCAAATTCTGACTCTGTCATTTACCAAGAATGTGACCTTAGTCAAGTTTCACCAACTTTTCTGAGCCTCAGTTTTCTAATTTGTAAAATGGGGATCATAATCCTTGCCTGGTGGGGTACCTCAGAGGATCAGATGAATATATATGTAAAGTGGCCAGTGGCAGAATGTCTGGCACATGTAACTGCTTAGTAAATTGCAGCCACTCTTGTTTAATTAATATTGATGACATCTCAGTTCATTTCCTTAGGATGGATTCATAGATGTACTGTTCCCAGATCAAGGGGTGTGGACAGTTTTAAGGCTCTTGGTTTGTACTTTCAAATTACTTTCCAGAAAAGCGTTGGCAGAAATGCTCGATCTCACTTAATCCTACATAATGACTACTATCATGAGTTCTGATGACTACTTGCATCCATGGACAAGAACTTTACAAGTTATAGAACCAAGGTTAGGCTTTGAAAAGCTTATACACTTGAGACCACCAAATTGCATACATGAAACAAGACAAACAAAAAAAAGGGATTTGGTAACTCAGCAAATGTTTATTGAGCATCTCCTACATGCCAGCTGCTATCCTAAATGATGGATATTATACATTGGTGAACAGAACAAAAATGGTCCTTGCCCTCATGCCCTATAATCCATGGGTCAAAACTAGGCTGCAACACTTCCTTCCTACAACAGAGCTCAGGGAAAGTAAAGACTCACAGAGACCAGGTGGATAGTGAGGCTTCAAGGAGGAGGACCCAGACATGGACTTGAAGAAGGAGGAAGGACTAGAGGGAAATGAGTTGGTGGGTTTGGAGGCTTGTGACTCACTGTCCAAGATGGCTTACCAAGGGCAGGAGTGGGAAAAGGGCTAGGGAGGCTCCATCACGGAAGGCCAGGACAGCCTTGAGCATTGCCTTATCTGGGGAGGTTGTGTTTGTTTTGCTTTTGAAAATTAGAGACTTATAAAATTTTCTGAGCAAGGAAAGGCCCATGAAAGGCATTTGGAAAGAATGGGAGGGTCCCGATGAGTCAAGCTTGGAGTCAGACTGTCAGTCAGGCTTGGATTCTATAATACTTGAAGCCGCAAACCTCTTCCCATTTCACAAGCAGGGACTGGTAGTAGGACTTGGTGATAGGGCTTGAGGTACTTGGCGCATGGAGTCCTGAGCCCCATCCCATACCTTCCTCCGCCCACCATTTCTTTCCAGTGCTGATATAGTTTGGCTGTGTCCCCACCCAGATCTCATCTTGAATGGTAATCCCTATAATCCCCACATGTCGAAGGGGGTACCTGGTGGAGATGCCTGGATCCTGGGGGCAGTTCCCCCTTGCTGTGCTCATGATAGTGAGTGAGTTCTCATGAGATCTGAAGGTTTTATAAATGACCGTTCCTCCTTCACATGTTCTTCTAGATAGAAGAAGCCATGTGAAGAAGGTCATTGCTTCCCCTTCCCCTTCTGCCCTGATTGTAAGTTTCCTGATGCCTCCGAGTCACGTAGAACTGTGAGTCAATTTAGCCTCTTTATAAATTAACCAGTCTTAGGTACTGTCTTTATAGCAGTGTGAGAATGGACTAATGTGAGTGCCCAACACTGAGCCCTCAGCAAGCTCCAAGCTTCGTTGAGTGTCTGCCACTGCTTCTTGGGGGTGAATGGATCCTAGTAGTTCCAGTCTTGAGATACATTAATCTGATATTTTATTATTAACTGTCCAGGCTCTAAGTGTACCAAAGCCATTGACTCTTCCAGGAATTTCTTTTGTTCCACTGCGACGTGGTCCTCAGGGTATGGTGAATATCTAGTGATTGACCAGCTTTGTGTTCCTGATATAGTTGTATATTTGTCCTCAAAGTCACATGATGAAATTTAACCCCCAGTGTTGAAGGTGGGGCCTGATGGGAGGTGTTAAGGTCATGGGGGTAGAGCCCTCATGGCTTGCTGTTGTCTTTATGATAGAAAGTTCTACTGAAACCCAATTGTTTAAAAGTATGTGGCACCTCTCTGCCCTTCTGTTTCTTGCTCCTGCTTTTGTCCTGTGATGGGCAGGCTCACCCTTTGCCTTCTTCCATGAGTAAAAACTACCTGAGACTTCCCCAGAAGCTGAGCAGATGCTGGTACCATACGTGTATAGCCTGCAGAACTGTGAGCCAATTAAACCTCTTTTCTTTATAAATTACCCACTGTCAGGTATTTCTTTATAGCAACACAGGACAGATTAACACAGTTCCCCTTGGTGATTAATATACTATTATAGTAGGGATAGAGGTACAGAGAAGGAGGAAGTCTTCTCTCCATTTCCACCTGACCACCCAAGCTCTTATCAGCGTTGACAAGAGCTAGCAGAGGAAAGAAAATGTAGGAGACCCTGGCTGGGTGCGGTGGCTCATGCCTGTAATCTCAGCACCTTGGGAGGCCAAGGCGGGTGGATCATTTGAGGTCAGGAGTTCAAGACCAGCCTGACAAACATGGTGAAACTCCATCTCTATGAAAAATACTAAAATTAGGTGGGCGTGGTGGTGGGCGCCTATAATCACAGCTACTCTGCAGTCTGAGGCAGGAGAATTGCTTGAACCCAGGAGGCGGAGGTTGCAGTGAGCTGAGATCGCACCACTGCACTCCAGCCTGGGTGACAGAGCAAGACTCCATCTCAAAACAAAGCAAAAAACAAGAAAATATAGGGAACCCTGAATGGACTATGAGGAGACCCTGTGACCCAGTGTATGCAGGGAACCCTTCTTCCAACCCAACTATGAGGTTCCTCCTGAGTCAAGGTCTGGTAGGTGGAAGTGAGAGGCTGGCTCATTTAGACTCTTTATAAAACTGAGAAAGAGCCACTTCTCTAATTTCCTCCCATTCCTGTAAATTGCACCTCACAATGCATGCCCTACCCAGACAGGCATGGTAATTGTCTTGTGTAGGGACACAGGCAGGCCCATTGAGGCCACCACACGTGACTCATACTCTGGGGCTTTCCTGTTGCAGGGATAGGGTGACATCCAGTGACCCTAAGCTCAGGAGACTCAGGTGAGTTGTCAAAGTTAGAAATCAGCTTGAAATCCCCTGACCAACCCCCTCATGGTACAGAGAAGGGCAGTGATGTGCAGGGTCACCCATTAGGGGCTGGGCTTTAAACAACTGAGCCCCCAGACCTCCTGCACTCAGACTGGAGCCCCTCCTACAACTTTGCCATGACTCTGAAAGTCAGTCGGTCCTTCCTGAAGGTGATTTTCACCAGTGGAAGTGGTTTTGGCTTGTTATTACTTGGCACATCCCTCTTTCATTTAAAAATAGCGAAGTTTCTGAATAGGTCAGAAAAATCAATGGATCCACTTAAACCTCAAACAAAAACAATTCAGATAAAACCACAGAAGATTTTTTTGTTTTTTTTAAACTTGCCCTGGGAAGGCTGCTCTACCTACATCAGTATTGCTGAGGGCCAGCATTGAGATGAAAAGAAAGAAACACTGAGGAAGTTCTCACTAAATGGCCTTTATTTTGAGAAGGAATGGAGTAAAGAGTTTAAACAGTGAGTGGGGAAGAGGGAGTGCAAAAGAGGACCTGCAGAGGGAAAGTAAAAGGACCCACGGAAGCTGGGGTTTCCCTCTTCCACGTGTGGAACTTGGTTCAGAGTGAGCAGGAAAAGGATGATGGGGTGAGAGCCTCCAGCTCACCCAGGCACCTTCTGGAAGTCCAGCTCATTCAGGGAGGTGGGACTTTATGAATGAACGTGGCTCTGCTTTGTCCCTACATCTGCTCCATGCTTTACTATCTTGGACCTGTTGAAACAAAACTTTTAGGCGAATTAAATTCAACACAATTGAGCAAAGAACGATCCATAAATTGGGAAGCCCCCTGAACGAGAATAGGTTTGGAAGGACTTGGCACTGTCCCATGGTTGAAGAAAATTTATGGATAGAAAAAGGAAATGGACCCACAGAAACCAGAAGTGAAGTATAGACATAGCTGGATTGGTTACAGCCTGGCACTTGCCTAATTTGAACGTGGTTTAGACAACTGACCAACTACCTTTGATAGGCTGAAACTTGGTGATTGGCACAACTAGGTTATAGTGTGTTTACACATCCAGTTAGGTTACAGTTCACTATGTATAGAGAAACCTTTAGGCCTAACTTAACATATGTAAAGAGGCAGCTTTAGGCTAAACATAATTTAACAGATCCTTCATTCTTGGTCTTCCTCCTGAAATGCTTCTCCCTGCCATCTCAATCTGATTGCATTCTACCTATGCTTTCTTCTTTTTTTTTTTTTTTTATTACATTTTAGGTTTTGGGGTACATGTGAAGAACATACAATATTGTTGCATAGGTACACACGTGGCAGTGTAATTTGTTGCCTTCCTCCCCTTCACCTATATCTGGCATTTCTCCCCATGCTATCTCCCCACACCTCCCCACCCCCCACTGTCCCTCCCCTATTTCCCCCCAACATACCCCA